>CAAKHF010011292.1:0-10737 GCA_901007745.1 Hippocampus kuda
AAACAATGTAGAATGCTGTTGAAGGCATTTCCTGCCTACCGTGATTACAATCACCTTTGGTGCTCCATCACCCCCACCACTTTTAGGACCCCTCCAGAGGACATGTCAACATCAAAAGAGGAACTGTTATCTCAAGTATCTGTGTTGCAACTATTGAGGGACTGCACTTTACTATGAGTACTATTGATCTCAGTCTCTTTCCTGAACATCTGTTTGCACACTTAAAACAACGTATGTAGTGTTAGAGTTTATCTTCTTTCTCCTTTGTTGATTAACGGCTCCCCAAGTGTCTTCTGTTGTTCCCCCTCACCTTGGGTGAGTCCCTGATTACTGTTAACCCCCCCTTGGGAAGACCTCTTATCTCAGGATGTACACACAGCGAGGGGTCTGGAACTTGCCATCACACCAAATGGTGGGTAGTGGTGGTTTGGTCTCACCTCACCGCTCCCAACTTCTTCCAGCCACACCGGGTCAGATGTCATGTTACTTTCTTTGTTTCCGGGATTTGCATGAAAGGCGTACCTCCCTGCCTCTCATTATCATATTGTCTCTATATAATCTCATGAATGTGTTTCTTCTACGCTTCCTGATTCAAATCTGGACCCCTCAGGAGCCCGAATCGATTCGTAAACTGCAGAAATTAAATTAAAAACCTTCGAAGTAACTGTTCATCGCCTCCAGCCTTTATTTGGATTACCAACATCCTCCTCGTCCGAAATTCAACGAACACGCGGGGAAGAGGAGGCCGCTCTTCCCCCAACAATACCATGCCACACGTCTACTGATCTCCAGTTATGGAAAACACTGCTACTCTTGAAGTTTTTGGGTTTTTTTGTTTTGTTTTGGTTTTTATCACGAAGCAACATTTCCACATGGGTATACTGCACAGTAGTATTTTAGTGTAACATCAAGCACGTAGCATGATTGTCCAGGAAGATTGCGAGAATCAAGTCGAGAGTGTGTAAATTGGAAAGGCCGTTTGTGATGATTGCCCCATTTACTGTCTACACTTCTGCATTTTGCAAACACTCTTGGTATGTGATCCACAAGGTCGAGTTATAGGTCAAAAGGTGAAGTCATTAAAATATGCACTAAAAGTTTTAATTATGGTCGATTTGGATTCCTTGTTGAATTTCCTTTCCAACAATACCTGTTTTGCGAATACTAAAGCAGTTCATGAGATGTAAGGGTTCAAAGAAAGGTGGCCCCGCCCCTTTCTGCTCCGAAACCCCTCCACCGATTGACCTAAAATTGGAGATTTCGTATGACAGCACTATCAAGAAGTACAGCAAGTTTGATTCAAATAAAAATATGCTTGGCTAAAAATTTCCAATTAATTTTTTTATTGGGGGAGGGGTTTCACGGAATTGTCATTACCACACTTTACTTTTTTATAAATTGTTAATGTGTTAGTGTAAAACAAAATAATTTATTGTCTTAGTACGGCTGGGCAGGATAACTTTTTTTTTTTTTGCTCAGGTGTTACATCTGTGAGACAGTATTGCGACACCGTTCACTTGCGATTCAAAATTTGAATTTCATCGCCCGTGAAAACTAATTGTACACTTCAGGAGCCAATTGGAGCGTCTGCGGTGCGGGCCTTTGTGAGGTAAACCTTGAAATAAAATTACGAGACCGCCTTTGGAAAGAAAATCTCTCCTATAGAATAGAAATAAGTGCATCGCAATGCAAAGGACGGTGGAATAATTTTTTTTTTTTGGTTTCTCTAATATAAATTATAAGATCTCTCTCTCTCTCTCTCTCTCTCTCTCTCTGTCTCTCTCTCTGGTCCATGTCCTTGCTATCAGATGTCACAGGGCTGTGAGCAGTTTATTAAAAATGGAAGTCATTCCAAATGAGCCTGTATCTCTCAACCCTTTCAAGAAATCTTAATAGATCCAGCGTATCTCTGACAAGGTTAAACGCTTCAGGAAGCTGCAAAAAGCCGTAACAGACTTCACCAGATCTTGGAGAGAGAGAGGAAGACTAGCCGTCACATAGCACAGATTATTCTGTAACAGTTGGACACCAACATGGATTAGTACAGGCGTGACATGCGCCCACTATCAGCAACACGATCTTTATGCTCAAATCATAAATTATGGGCACTTAATAGCGATACCTTTTTAATAATTTCAGTGATCATCTCAAGTGTTTGATGTCGTGCGGGATTGCTGTTGCCACCATTTCACGAGGAAAAAAAAAAAATCCTTTTGTCCCCATCCCGTTGGGTTGCTTCTCTTGAGACCACATTGCGAATGTATGAAATGTTCAAGCTTTGATGTACTACCACTTCCAGTCCACATGGCTCATGTGTCCTTCACATGACACCACTCAGGATGACTTCAGGCCCATTAGCTTGGAATAACTCCAAGCAGTGGAATTTGTGAAAACAGTGCGCTGTGTCACAACATGACATACCGTGAATAAAACATGATCTTTGTTTGCCGAAGAGTGCCGTTAAAGTCTTTGGGATTAGCTGCTCGGCTGCATCTTTAATGACATGCAGACACGTTTCCATGTATTATGGATACATATGATCCAAGGAGGCTTGCACATGTTATACAAACTGTGTTCAATTTGAGCTATATTTAGAGTGAGATAAATTTAGAACACAATGAAGTGTGATATTTAGTGATACTTGTGATGGGCAGAATGATCTTAAGTAGTTTTTGTGATGTCAATTCAATGGAGGCAAAATCAAGTGCAGTACCTAGCTGTAACAGACGAGGCACTGTTGAGTCAGCCTGAACGAGATGGTACACTGAAGAAGAAATAAAGTGAGGACTTGATTTTCGGTTGCTCGTGATTCAATTGTTTTAAAATAGCACATTGTTTTGTGGAAAACACGAGAAACTGATGGACATGTTCAAATTAAGTAAATTCAATGGATCTTTTTTCCCTGTTTTCGAAAGAACGTTAAAAGAACATTGTGACATTGGTCACAGTTTCAAACCATAACTCAATACATTCAGAGAGAAGCTATTCCTATCCATTGAAAATAGTAGCTGAAAAATACAATGAAATAATTAGTTGATTGTTGTTTTTGGGAATTTAGGCAAATATTCATCCCTCAATTGATAAATTCATTACCTCACAAAGATCACGTTTTCTGGTAAAAACATATTAAGCTAGCAATTTAGTAGCAGTCAACTTTAAATTAAAAATCACCCTCGCCCCTCCCAAAAAAGATGTTAACGAAATACAAACATTTACATTTTTGAGCAGCCATAAAAACACCCTCTTTTGAGGCTTGAATATCCTGCTCACAGAGAGAGCTTTAACGAACATCGTGATGAGCAGTTAGCAAGCACAGAGTGCATTCAAACGGGCACAAGATGGAATTTCAAGTTAAGTCTTGTTGTACTGCACTTCCTCCTTTAGGCGTCAGGCTATTTGGATACGGAGGCAGGCAATGGCCAGTCTGCCTTTTAGGACAGAGGGCTTTCAAAAGGACAACCTGTCATTCGTTATTATGTCTCTCTGTGATCTGGGTCAAGCCCTTGAAATGCATGAGTGCATTTACAGGCGCACGCAAGACTGACGCTCGGCGCACACAAACGGCGTTTCAGGCAAAATACAATAACTCTATTGTGGAGTCGTGCACTGCTCTTATTAAGAGTCTCTAAACTGGTCTTTAGCCGACGCTAATGTATACGGCGGCTATCGGGAGCGCCCGCAGCGATCGGTCAGGCCTCGCCTCATATGTGCTGAAGATGTCAAAGGTGCCGAAGGAGACCTGGAATGCATTCTTGCCCTTGCGCAAAACAGTGAAGCACTGTAATTAGATTCTTTTACATGCCGCAGGAGGATTGAGCCAAAGTATGTGTGAATATGTAAATGTTTAAATGCGCATGTGTGCACATGCTCAGAAAGGAAAGGGTTGCTGGTCGATAGTTGACACTGAGGGAAGAATTTTGTGCTATGGTGGCTTTATTATTAATTTAGTTACACTGTGTAGTCCTTCACTGTTCGTTTCATGTTCCAGTTCTTGCACATGAATAGTTTTACACTGTTGTGTAACTTTTACTGAAATGAGTAGGAAAACAGAAACCATTATTTTCTGTGCTCTCTTCCACCTCATGTTGTGGATTTTTAGTGTATATCAAATGTCGGTCATTTTCTCTCGAAGGCTTTCTCGTCCTCATTATAGTTGCAGGCGAGCTGGAGCCTATCCCAGCTTGCTTTGAGCGAGATGATACCCAGGACTGGTAACTAGTCAATCACAGTGCACGTAAACATACAAATAGTCACACTAACATTTAGACCTCAGGACATGGGCGTTCTTTTAGCAGGTAGGTGGCAGCTAGAGTACCCGGAGAACATTTGAAATTCAACCCCGAACCCCAAAATTCAGGTTTCTGTGTCATGCCGACAATGTTTTCCCCCTACAGGGAAACGATCAACTAAACAAACAAGCTTTTGAAAAACTCACAAATCATATTCCTCGTCTGCTCTGCTAAAAGCTTTTGCCATTGAGGAAGAGAAATGTGAATTTGATTGTGCCAGTGCACTCACTTCTTTGTTTTGGCTGGCCATTGATGCACCCGCTGTCTGTGAGGACACTACGGGTGATCTACGAGGAGCAAAAAAAAAAAAAAAAAAAGCTCTCTGCTTTTGCACAAGCAATATGTGCAGATTTTATCTCTCAACAGTGCCGCTATAATGGTACTGTACCGTATGTCGCGAGCCTGAGTAAAGTCAGCTCAGCGATGTGGAAAATCACACTCTTAATTGGAATCATCAAAATGCATTCTTTGATTAACGTCTTCAGCAGTTGGGGGGGGGGGCTGAAGCTTCATTCTTAAAAAATAAAAATAAAAATCACCCGCTCGATCATGACAGTGTGCTGTTGACATTGTGCATTTTCTCATATAGTTAGGATTGTGACCAAACGATTCCTACAGCATACTGTCATCATCTAAGGAACCATGTTCTTTTCTCAATTTAAAATAATGGCCAGGTGTCTTAACAAAAGGTATGGGACAATCTTCTGTCCCCTCCACAAAAAAAAGCAAATGACGTTTTTATATATATATATATATATATATATATATATGTGTGTGTATGTGCTATTGATGCTAGTTTCAAAGAGATTTTTTTTTCATACAGATCCTCTTTTGGATTGCAACCGATTCATCCTGTTACTACATCCTACGTGATGCTTCCATTGCTCTTTTTTTTTCTCTCTCTCTCTCTCATTGCACAATTGAAAAGCATGCATCACATGAATGAATAGAATCAAACGACCCACAAGGACAAACAAAATGTGCTGAGCATAACTTATTGGCAATAGCGGGCCATTGACAGCTGCCGTGGCTGTAGTTGACTGATTCCACTCTGCTCAATGTAGTGTGAATGAATCAGATGAATGTTATCACGCTGTAATGGACCACTACCCTTTGTGGTTGGGTTAAACGCTTTGTTGATTCCATGAATAGGCAACGGGGATACAACTCCAACAACGACAATTCGAACTCTTTACTCACCTCAGTTTGACCGCTTTTCATTACGCGACGTCAATTCAACAAATGTATGTACTAATGTGATGAACTTCTTTGCCCATTATTGACTGACAAAAGGCACTCCGACTGGAATAATACTTATATTGAGGCCAGACGGGAAAATTGAAATGTACTTCAAACTTTTGTCAAGCTTACTGTAAATAATTCTTAATATTTTCCTGGGTTTCAAGACCAATAATTGAATCTAAACTAAGCTTCGCCTCTTCATTATTCATGCTCCACACAATTCCTGACCTCTCGACTTAGCATAACATTTTAAATATTATTTGACCAATATGTTCATTGTATTTTAGCATCAGGTGAGATTTTTTTTTTCTTACTGATGCCTTTTTACCTAGTCTAGCAAATAAAGGAAATGAATGATCGTTTGATATACGAAACTAAAGATAAAGGTCAGTATTCTTTGAGAAAAAAAAGTTGTAATATGACAAGCATAACAAGGACCAAGAAACGCAGCAGACCGCAGTATATTTCTCATCTCACTGAAATTTGTTTGTCGGGATAGAAGGTCCTATTTTATGTCAATAAACCCCCGACTACCCTGCCCCAACCCCTCACACTCTGCAAATGGGCCGATGCAGAAGCTGCCTTTTGTTACCATGACAACAGGGTTGCAGCCGCTACTTCTCAACAGGCTCAGAGTCCGAAGAGAGACGTGAGCTTCCTCGGAAACGTAAAGGCATCGTTTGTGTTTTCACCCATCGCGGCAGCACTTCACCACCAAGCTGCCGAATTACACCACAAGAAAACACAAAAACACACCGGACTCTGGCCATCATGTTAAAATGTCAGATCTTTTCCTCAAATCTTACGCCCAAACGAGGTGTCCTGTCTGGTCCATCAATATTTTGACCACTGAACCAGTTGGTGGTCTTGACGACAGAAAACGTATAAAGCTAGTTATTTTCTCACATTCTTCAACGTTTGTATTATGACAGGCATTTGATTTCATTCGGCAAACCAACTATAAGCTACTTCCTCACCAGGTGAGCAGCAGCCATCCTTTTCAATTGAAGCAAGAAATTATTAGCGATGCACAAAGTCTCTCTTGTTTTTGTACCGCTTGACTTGTTGTCAGATTAACGAACCCTGCTGATCCTGAACGTTAATGAACAAATAATGTTCAAGGTCAACACAGCTCTCGGTGCCTCTGTCTGCATCAGAAAGCTAATTGGAGGAATGCTGATGTCAAAGCAGTGTTGTTAGCAGTGAGTCCTTGTAAATACTCTTTTGCAAATTGCTAATTGCGAATGCACCATTTGGAAAGAGCTATTGTTCTTGTTAGTCCATCCCATACGCTTTTTGGAAACGCGGCTCGTACTGAATCGTACATAACTATAAAAATAGACCTTTTCCCACTTACATGGGATATTTTTGTGCTCTTTCAATCGTGATAAAATGCCGCCCAAACGCGCTGCTCCTTTTAAGGCTTCTGGCAGACAGCTCCAGGAGAAGTAAAACCTCATGGTAATGAACAAAGAAGAAATGGTTATGCTGCAGTATCCCGCCACTACGGCATGAACGCGGGTACCGTATGGTAGGTACATAAAGAAGAATGGAGCCGCCACGCGAAATATCGTACAAACTTTTATAGTATAGTTATAATGTAGTGCTAAGATGGTTACGATTGTGCAAAATCAGCTTATTGTAAGGATGGAGTCTGAGGAGAAAGCAAATAAACTATATAGTGTTCCCACGCTATAATGTGGTTCATTAAACGTTTCCCCTTGGGCTGCAACGACACAATATCCAAAGTGAAAATCCCGACACGAAACTGTCTTTGAAATGGCGGAATTGTTTGTGCCGTCAATGTGGATACAGCCGTAAGAACTCAAAGCGCTATGAAACTTAAAGTATTATTATTATTTAGAAAATATGTACACAATATGGGCCGGTCCGGTGGGCCAGTGGTTAGCACGTCTGCCTCACAGTGCATAGGTGCAAGGTTCGATTGCAGCTCCAGCCTTCAGATGTGGAGTTTGCATGTTCTCCCCGTGCCTCTGTGGGTTTTCTCCGGGTAGTCCGGTTTCCTCCCACATTCCAAAAACATCCATGGCAGGTTAATGGAACACTTGAAATTGTCCCTAAGTGTGATTGTGAGTGTGAATGGTAGTTTTCTATGTGTGCCCAGTGATTGATTAGCAAGCAGTTCAGGGTGTACCCGCTGACTGCCCGAAGACGGCTCCAGCGCGCCCACGACCCTTGTGAGAATAATAAGCGGATTAGAAAATTGATGGATGATAAATTGATTATAAATTTATATGGTGAAAAGGAATTGGACACCCCAGATGTACATGATTAAGTCAGGAACTTACATGTCTGCAATTACTGTTCAAAAAATATATTGTGGGGATGTCTAGGCCTACTATTCGCATTTTTTTTAAGCTATTGGTCGTCAGTATGCTCACTGACAAAAAAGCAATGTTGTCATGGCATGACTGGAAGATTGTGGGCTACCACTTATTAAGTGGTCATTTAGATGAGATGTTACTGTCTTCAAATTCTGCTCACCGACTGGAAGCCGATACTCATGCCGTCGAGGCAACGCTTTGCTATGCTGCGATTTATTAACCTGGGAAATGATATTCAATTATTTTCTTTGACATGCATTTTCACAACATTTAACTGTCCCGCTGAATCTAATGAGCAATTAATAATTTCTTATTGTTCTCCATTACTTGACATATTTGAATCTCTTGATATTTACTGACTTGGAACGTTTATTGTAAGGCATTTATGATTTTGACTTTGGTTTAATCAAGTGTGTTGTTCTAATTTTGGATGCCCTTGTTTTCATGCCCGTGTACCGTATAGGACAGCGCAGTTAGTTTTATGCGTGATGATGACAAATCTGAGAGTAGCTTGGCTTTTAACCAACTCGCGTTTGTTGTGTCGGAATCATTGCACAGGCTCAACTTGACTATTTTTTTTTTTTGGTTATGTTTTCAATTGAACATAACGTCTGCTGTGTTCATTTTTCAAATATCAATAATGTACACTCATGCTGTGTGAAGGCCCCGCTTCGGAGCCTGAAGCTCCGCGATTGTTTTTCTTGGCTATCTTGACATATGTGTTTTAGCCCGCTCATTAAGGTATTGTGTCTCACCTCCTTGCAGTTTCTAAAATGTCAATAAGAACCATTGTAGCAGTTGTGAATGGGCTCTATGGAGGTTATTGATGCCAGAGTTTTACTCCTGTCGTGCACAGTTTTAAGGCGGGATGGGCGGAGGGCGGGGGGGGCTTCAAAGTTTAAGAAAACACCGCAGTAAATTTACACGTCATATTGAGTCATTGTATTAGGTGAGTTATTGGCCGAGCGGTGCCTCAAAGTGTTAATTAGCTGACAGTAATGACAAACTGTCATTTCTTGGCATGATTCTGCCGGCATGGTTTAACGCCTCCGTCATAAATGTCTTCGTAAGACATCCTTTTTGGCAAAGGATTTGAGCATTACCACTACATGGAGGACAACAAGGCTATCGAAGTCAGACATTTTTGACATTCATGAACTCCTCTCGGTGGATGATACACAACCGATGAAAGGCACGAGACAGCAATGCAGTGAAATCAGCGATGTTGTTCTTGTGCAGGCTTCATTGAACCGCCTCCAATTGTCCATTTTCTAAATGACTTATTTTCGTTCAGGGTCACGAGGAGAGGAATCGTCGGGCGAAAGGCACACTACACCCTTGGGCTGTTTGGCAGTCACTCACAGGTAGTGTTGCCACCGTTCTTCCGAAAAAGTAACTTTATGATGTTTCTTATGACTTTAAAAAGCAAGTGAAGCTTTGAACATCATCCCTGTAAATAACATCCATAGAAGCTCCACCCCCTTGCTCCCACTATCTGCTTCTCCCATTTACCCAACGGGAGGATGAGCTATAAATTAAAGCGGGGAATTACTGCTAACAGTTGGAATAAATTAAGGCACTTTTGCGTCTGTAAACACTGTAACAGTGTCTGACTGCATAATTACACTCCTGCTCCCACTGAGACGGCATAAAGGGAGGGGAGATAAGGCGGCAAAAGCGGCATAGACGGAAAATGGTGACAGTAGGGAAGAGAATAATGAACTAAATCAGTCACACGCGCGGTCAAATATTACACCCTCCTTTTCCGGGTCCTGCATGTTGAGCTCTCCTCCAGACTAGAGGGGAAAGGTGACTTTGAAGGTGATTATCCCAGTCACCCCTTAGTTCCTCATATTTACCATACTGCAAACAAATCTCTGGTCTCATTGTCAGATACAGTTTAATGTTTCAATAAGAAACCAACCCAAAACCAAAATGCATGCCAAATGACACTCAGGTGGCTATTTAGAGGTCTAATTACAATTTGTTGACGCTAAATTATATTTACTACCACAGTGGCTCATGGACTGACATCCAATCGATTGCAAAAGAATCAAGGAAAGGAGTTTAGGACATCTGCCAATGCAACAACAGCAACGCATCAGTCGTCTTTCTAAGCCAAAACAATAAAGTCATATGGGGGGGGGGCATTTTGTTGGCGATTGCTGTTGTTTGTTATGCTATTTTTTCAATTATTATTATGGTGGACCTGATGGTAGTATTTTTTTTTTTTTTTTACAAAGCAGCATGAACTCCAGAGATTTGAGTGTCAAGTTCTGAAATAAAAAGTTCCATGTACCGTATTGGCCCGAATATAAGACGGCCCTGATTATAAGACGACCCCCTCTTTTTCAAGACTCAAGTTTGAAAAGAGACTTTTTGAACACCAAATTAATTTTTATACAGAAAATAATTACATTACATCTGAAACAAATGATTATAACAATGTATTTGAGAGAAAAAGCATGTCATTTTGCCTCACTCAAATCTAAAGTGCAATCACATTCGTAAATGAATGGCTTCTGGTTTTTGAAATGTAAATGACATCATAACTTCGCCTCAGCTGCCGGTTCACCTGGCCGATCTTCGACTCACTTTTCTCCAGATTGTCGCTACGTTTCTCCATTTTCTGTTATCGCTTCTATTATTTTCTTCTCTTTTCCTTCTTACCGCTATTTTTTATTTTTCTTCTCTGTGCTACCGCTATTTTTATTTTTATTCTTCGTGGCAGGGGTTCACTTTGGCCTGGGGAGTCAAGTTCAGCATTTGCTTCAATGATATCTGGCGCCACCTTGCGTCGTGAATGGGTATAATGTCTAGACCCCGAATATAAGACGACCCCCACTTTTTCAGTCTTATTT
>CAAKHF010011295.1:0-26172 GCA_901007745.1 Hippocampus kuda
ACAGCAGGGGTCCCCAACCTTTTTTGCCCCACGGACCGGTTTATGTCAGACAATATTTTCAGGGACCGGCATTTAAGATGTGGCGGATTAATACAACAAAATAATATGGTATGAGCTGCATGAAAACTGTGGTGTTTTCGAAATATAATAATAAACACGAGGGGCGTCTAATCTGGCCGCAACACTGATCGCTATGGTAATGTTTAATGCCTTCAAAATACGATACAACACAAATTCAAAGTGCATGAAAATGATGACTCACCACAGCCCCAAGCTTGACTTTCTGCAACTAGACGGTCCCATCTCGGGGTAATAGGAGACAATGACACCTCAAGTGTGTGGTTTATGTCCAGTCTACTTCGTAATTTTGTTTTAGTCGCCGTTGCTGCAGAAACCCCCCACCTCACACAGGTAGGATGTCGGAAATAGCAACAGTGCTATTGTAGCGATCTCAGAGTATTCAGCCATAACTTTAATCCAGTTGTCTCGAACGTACTTTTAAGGCCGCCGTCATTTGCGATCTCCAGCAGTTTTTTAAACTCATTTTGCGACCTCCAACGTTTTGTTTTTAGCTTAATCGATCACATGACGGAGAAGCATGGCTTGACGTGAGTCAAGCGTGACACAGACGGATGTAACGGAGTATTCGGTGATTTTTCAAAATAAAACATCTTTCATATTCCGAAATGAATAAAACGGAATTAAGGCAAGTTCTTTCTGTGCAGCCCGGTATCAAATGCCCTGCGGACCGGTACCGGTCCGCGGACCGGCGGTTGGGGACCCCTGATATACAGCATCTGTCGTACCTTGTTTTTATCACATTATACTTGTTGGGATTTTTTTCACTTTGAGAAACAAACAAAAATGTATTTATTCCTCGCAAAAATGCATTGGACAAAATCATCGTTTAAACCCCCAAAGGTTTTCCAAAAACAAACACTGATAAGCATTACAGTAAATGTAGCAATTGGTGTATCCGTTTACTACTAACCAAGACACAGGCGGAACCGGTAGTCTCTACTCGCTCAACTTGGAAATCCCCCAACCCCCCACATCTCCAAAACACAAACTTGTATCGTTTCAGTGCTTTGAGACCGTTTAGGAGCCCGAAATACTTGCGTATGTCACAACCAAAACAATAACAGGGATGCTGTTTAGTTTGTGCTTTTAACACTTCTTGGGAAAAGTGTACAATAGAGCAAGCAGGACCGTTTCACAGACCCGCCCAGTAAAATTCACTCCTCTTCCTCGTCCAGGTTTCACTTTGACATCAATCCCTTTGAGGAGATCTGGCCTGCAGTTTTCATCTACATGGTTCACAGCTCCTGTGGAAAGACCAGGTAAGAGTACTGCAGAGCTGTTAAGGTGGCAGTCTCTGATCATAAGGTCATTTTATATTTGTTCATCCCCTTTTTTCGCTTGGTGTAGCTTTGAGCTGGAGAAGCTTTGTCGATTCACCATGTCTGTACGCAAGAACTACCGGCGTGTGCCCTACCACAACTGGAAGCACGCTGTGACCGTGGCCCACTGTATGTATGCCATCCTACAGAAGAGCCCTGGGACCTTCACAGAGCTAGAGGTCCGCTGCTCATTGGGTCGCCTTTTAATAGAAACAATAATGAATGAAATAACATGATATGAGTATGTAGTGTGTGGCTGCAAAAATGATTTTTTTTTTTCCCTTTTACAGAAGAAGGGACTCTTGATAGCCTGTCTGTGTCATGATCTGGACCATCGAGGATACAGCAACACTTATCTGCAGAAGTTTGACCACCCTCTGGCTGCTCTCTACTCCACCTCCACAATGGAGCAGCATCACTTCTCTCAGACTGTCTCCATTTTGCAGGTAGAGCTCCACTATGCAATACCAACTTTATGTCTCCGGTCGGAATTTCTACAGTTCCAGTGGCACAGCTCAGGGGTCGCTGTATGGGCGGTTCTGGAAATTAGACCTTATCAGTGGTGCTGTCCATCATACAGGGCAGTACAGTTGCAGTTGCCAATTCGATTTTTCAACAGCAAAATATAAAATAATAGCGATGGAAGATGCTGACCTAAAAATCATTGTCATTGTCGGTACGCGTAGAACAGTGGTCCTCAACCGCCGGGCCGCAGGCCGCACAGATAAAAGGATAAAAAAAAAAAAAACTTGCAGTGATTCTGGTTTGTTCATTGTCTGAGGTTGAAAAAATATTTTATTTTGAAAAGTGAACGGATTCTCTCCGTTACAAGTGTCTATGACGGACTCTTGACGTGTGAAGATGGTACGATAATTGTCTTGGAGCACCTAACACTAATATTAAACACACAAGCTGGCAAAATGATTAAAAAACAGCTTCGCACCACATGCGGTGAGAGGCTCTTTATTTAACATTATTGTAGGTTATGTTTTCAGGCACTTTATATTTGTTCTGTGGTGCCTTATGTTGATGCATTTCGGTAGGATACTGCTAATATCGTTACATAAACATGTGGCTTCACATGTATTGTTGTCGTTCCGAAATCCCCCAGTTTTGTGTTGCTCTTACCATTCATGATGCACTTTCTATTTGTTCTCAATGGTGTCTGTTGCATGTTTAAGAGTTACCACAGTCACCATATTAAACTGTTGTTGTTAGCCTTGTTATGGTGCTGGCGCTGCTTGTAAAGGACCATAAAAATTCACAGAGGATTCACCTTCACAGATGATTCAACAATGATTCTGCAAACGCATACAGGTGTATCGCAGCAAGGGCAAACAGCCTCAAGGGCAATTTTGTTTTCGCGAAGCACTTGGACAAATGGTCAACAGATCCGCAATGGTTGAAAATCTTGTTAATCTCTTGTAGTCTAGCTGAAGTGAACGCCTCATAAGTGGAGCCTTTGCTTTTTTATTGATCTCTTTGTTTCTCATAGCTGGAAGGGCACAATATTTTCTCCAACCTGAATTCCAGCGAGTATGAGCAGGTGCTAGAGATCATCCGAAAGGCCATCATCGCCACCGACCTGGCCCTTTACTTCAATAACCACCAGCAACTGTCAGAGCTTCTCACCTCAGGTGGTCTGGACTTCAACAACCACTCACACAGGTGAGACTACACCCGGGGAGGCTTGTAAACCTTGAGGCTTTGAAGTTGTAATATTTTGTATCCAACGTCCAAAGAATGCTCACACACCTTTTTTAAACCAGTGCTTTGTATATGTAGTTAACTCATTCACTTCCAAAGACGTTTTTAAACGTCTTTTCAGACTTGGTCTACAATTGGCTGGTTCTGAATGAGTTTGACTGACTGACCATAATTCAGTAGTTTATTTACATTACATGCAAATCGCCAGAATATATTGGCACACAAGCAGCATGGTGAAAAAAAATGCTTATCACATCTGGCTCACAGTCACACGATCTTGGTTTTGAACTGACATCGGAACATCTCTGTGTGTTGTGCTCATGCTCGCGTGGGTGTTCTCTGGGAATTCATTTTGCTCCCACATCCCCAACATAAGCTGCTAAGGTTAAGTAAAGACGACATTTCTCATAGTTGTCAAGATATAACACTATGTTACAATGTTATATACTTCCCTTTCATGAAATGAAAGTGTAACTTTTTAATCATTTTGTGAATCTCTTCGACAAAGAAAAAAAGGCCTCATAGCAATTTTCATATGATTCCTTGCCTAAAGAGTGAGAGCTATAATCTGCCATCATCTTGATTTAGGAAAAGTATATTCACTTATATTGCTGGCTTTTAATGTTTTTCTTTTAGTATAATACACAATGAGTTGAGTTACACACCGACTCGCGAGCAGAAATTGGGCTAGCGGAGGCTATCGACCCGTCAGAAATCTGTGTATGCCCAGTTAAGCAATAACATTTTATTTGATGTTGTAAAATATGTTTATACATTATTTTCTCAGCCCCTCTATGTATCAGTCAAGCCTCCATTTAGCCCCGGGAGAGAAGGAAAAAAAATGCTGCAGCTGTCCCTGAACACTAGTGAACAGTATATTAGCACTTAAGGCGATAACGTAGCTTTGCACTCCTCCAGGGACCGTGTGATTGGTCTGATGATGACAGCATGTGACCTGTGTTCTGTAACTAAGCAGTGGCAGATCACACGACTCACAGCCAACGACATCTATGCTGAATTCTGGGCCGAGGTACAACATCAGTCAAGTTTAGAATCATGTGCTTCGGTTGCAAGAGGTTCCATACATGGGATTTGTTATTTTAGAAACGTATGCCATCTCTGCTTCGTTTTTGCTTTGCCACAGGGAGATGAGATGAAGAAGATCGGGATGCAGCCCATCTCAATGATGGATCGAGACAAGAAGGATGAAGTCCCTCAAGGCCAAGTAAGACCACGAGTTTCACTCACTGTACAGATTCCATCGCTTTATAGTTAGTATCTTATAATCGTGTCTTTTGAATGGACATTTAAAATTCCATTGCATCCCGAGGGGTAATTGTATGACACCAGCAAATAATTATTTGTATAATATAAGTATTTTTATACTGTTCATTTGCAGAACACGCATCACGGTTGTATTTCAAATCTTGTATGTTGACATATATATATATATATACGATGTTAATATGAGCACTTGAGATTTGCACATTTACCCCAAAAAAATCTCCTACAATCCAGATTTCTTTTTATTCTATGGTGCTCAAAACTATATCGATTTTGTTTCATTACACTAAACTATTTAGCACAACTGTCATCCACTTTTGTATTGGAATGCATGAGAAATTTCCAAGATGTCCCCGTGTGATACATTGTCGCCATCTATGACTATGTATTTCTTGTTACTGTATCATCATTTGCAAACTTCTTGAAGTGAAGAAACCACCCGTAGAAGTAATACAGTAATCCCTCGTTTATCGCGGTTAATGAACACCAAAACCACCCACAATAAACGAAAATCTGCGAAGTAGCGTCCAATTAACATATACAGGTTAAAAATATATATATATATATTTAAGTCTGCAAAAAAGTCCGCAAACGGTCCGCGAAAAGCTGCAAAACAACAGCAAGTCACATAGAGCAACATATACAGTACTGTACTCCATGTGTGTGTGTATATATATATATATATATATATATATATATATATATATATATATATATAATTTTTTTTTTCAAAAAATGTTTTTTTACATTTTTTTAATATGTTTGAAAAAATCCGCGATGCACTAAAGCCGCGATAAAAGAACCACGAAATAGCGAGGGATCACTGTAAATAGTGTTCGGGACAGATGAGATGATGCTGCAATATGCTTACAATATAACTTTTATTTGTTGATAAATTCAATATACGTTTTTTTCATTAACCTTGAAAGTGCCATATGGACAGGCGACATTTTTCGCAGCTGCCTCAAAGTCCGGTATACTTTTAATCGGTGTAATAATTTCTAATTATTCTCCATTTTTAGGTGGGATTCTACAACGCTGTCGCAATTCCATGTTATACGACACTAGCAGACCTTTTCCCTCCATCCAGTCCACTTCTAAAAGCATGCAAGTAAGGATCCTGTCAGAAACGTATTTTCACAGCCTGTAAAGTGATTTAGATGTAGATGTGACTGTGAATGGTTGTTTGACTATATGCACCCCGTTATTGGCTGCTGACCAGTCTGGGGTATACCAAAGTCAGCTTGGAACAGAATGAGGAAATAGTGGAAAAGAAAATGGATGGCTTGAGTTAACTTTTTCAGGGACAGCGGTTACGACAGTGCACAGCTTATCATGTTATCAGGTTCCAGGGTGCATGAAAGGGTTGACTCTAAAGTAGTTGCGGTGTGTGTTGCAGGGAGAACTTGAGCCAATGGGAGAAGATAGCGCACGGTGAGGTGGAGGATGTGGTTCCTAGCCGGCCTTCTGATTCAGGACCTGTCAAGGTGGACAACTGACTACCAAAGGGTTGACTGCTTGTCATAACGGGTTCAATCTGAACTTTGCCGCACTTATGAAGCTTTTTTTAAGAGGGGAGAGGAGCAGGAGCAGGAGCAGGAGCTGGATCAGCAAAACGGCGCCTTGACTTAACAAAAAAAACACAAGTTACCTCAATGGGTGACGGAGGTGTCAATGCTGATGGTTTTACTGATCCCAGAGACTGACTGACAGCTAACGGGAGGAACTGAAACCCATCACCCTACATCTACTCCGTTTGGGAATTTCTTTTTGAAAATGGATTTGTGCCATTTTGGTTGTTTATTTGACTTTGTTTATGTCAATTGTTATTGGTTTTTTTTTTATTGTTATTGTTCCTATTATTGTTATTATAATTATTATTTGAGTTGATTCTTTGCGGTCTTGTATTTGAGAGGCCTTACACTGAACCTTTCACAGGAAGGTGATGTGAAACCTTGTTGTTTAGGTTGATATCTTTTTAAAATGGTACTGTTTGCCTTCTGCGGTAAATGAGTCACTACTACTTCAGCAAGGTATTCAGAGACAGAAGGAATGTGTAGTACATTGAACATGCATGCTATAATAATGCCACCTTAGAGATGAGGGGGGATGTCAGAATGTTTTTCTTTCTTAACTTTTGAGCAAAAATCCTTTGCAGTACTTGAATAAAGACACACAACCTGTTTAAACACAAAGATGGCAGAAATCCCGCACGATATATTCTGCGTGAAAAAAAGGTTCAACGAGAGGATGGGGATTTCTGTGTGTCAACACTGTCACAAAAGTCACAACGTGCGGCCCTGAAGTCGACCCCCCCGTCACAGCACTGCCCCCAGGCCATCGCTAGCACTTGAAACCTTCGGCAAGCAGTCACGTATGTTTAAGACAGCTTGTAAATTTTAACGTGGGATCTCCACACGTAAAAGCAGAAGACATGATCGGTGGAAATGAGACTTGAGCACTACTCCATGTCGTCAGTGTCAAATCTGATAAGCTGCATGTAACTCTGGGACTGTTCCGCAAGATTGTTGCTCGACTTTTTGCAGGAGTGTTTAACGTTTCAGCATCCACTCGTTCTCCTGCAAATGATTTTCCAAGATCTTCCTGATTACATTTTCTCGATCTGTTCCGAATGGTCATTCCAGTGGACGTGGTCCCTCTAATAATTTGATTCACGAATGCTAAGGTGGCCCCTGTAGTGTGAATGTACACTTGGTTCATTTACAGTGCATCTATAAAAAGTCTGTACGCCACTCTTCAAATGCCAGGTTGAAAAGACGTCATTTCAAAATTTTCCACCGTTAATGTGACCTACAAACTGTACAATTCCAATGGGCTGGGCGGGGAAAAAAAATCAAATAAAGTCTTTTGTACTGGGAAATTAAAAATAAAAAAATGAAATAGTCTGGTTGCATAAGTGTGTACACCCTGGCATTTCGACAGGGATGTGTAGACTTTTGTATCCAATGTATGTTCTGTTGATCCCCTGAATGTGGCATGTGGATCGGGTGTGTTCTGTCAAACTGTTCAAAATTGCTTCCAGTAAGTTCCAATCAAGAGCAACACTTAGCATGCACTTAGACTGAAGTGAGATGTAATTTGCATATAAAGTACAGTCATAGGTGTGTACTGTGTGCATTCTAGAATCGATATTTGCTCTAATGGTGCTAAACTGAATGGCAGTTCATGCACTTTCTGAATGTGTGTGTGTGTCCGTGTGTGTGTGCAAGAGTCTATTTACTATTTCCATTCACCCTATATGGTTGAGAACACGGTGAAGTCCACAACACTGCACTGTTCCTACTTTTCAGCACCAGTTATATCATTATCTGCACTATGTTCAGCATATCTTTATCATTATTCTTGATGATGATGATGATTATTATTAATATTATTGCTATTATACCTATTATTTTCTTAATTAGAATGAAATTTAAATTAACTTATATTTTTTATACAAAGAAAAATAATGTTGGCCTTTTTTGTTGGTGACAAACAAAATGGTCTATACATGTAACTGTTACTCACAATAATTGAGGAAGTTGTAATGATGTAATTATAAGAGCAGTAGCCAAAATGACTTTTATTAAATACCTGAAAAATACCACACTGTGTTGGGTCATTTTATTTTCCCCGTGAGTCATAATTAACATTTCTCCATTTCAGATATTTCACGACAAATCTCATTCAAGGTTGACATTTATGGACATATGTAAATGATTGTCACTCATTTTCGTGCATTGCATCTTTGTTCGCTGTAGCAATGTCAAATTAACATTTTAATTTCCTGTTCAATAATAGAAGGTCACCGTGCATATCATCAACAGTACAATCATTGTTGCAAGACTTTGAATGCAAAACAAGAACTCTACTTGTTTCTGTGACATATATTTCTATATATATTTTCATATATATATATATATAATTTTATGTGAACGTGTTTTTCTAACATGTCATGAAATTAATTTTATTTAAAAAAAATAACTAAACATCTTCTGTGCCTTCAACATATTCACACCATTGTAATGCTCATTAAATGCTGTGCATGTGTGTCATTGTCAGGATTTGAAGAACGTGTCACAGCAGAGCTGCTCCAACAGAGATCGCCTGGTGATGTTCACTGACGTCTTTGATGATGTGTGTGAAGGCTCATCTGTATTTGGATGCATCCTAAGGGAAATTAAGCTTGTTCCATTTCCTCTGTACCCATCGGCTGATTTTTTTTTTTTTTTTTTATCATGTGCTATCACTTGTTTCAGACGGGACGACACGTCCCTGGAGTGTTGCAAAAGTCCGGGCAAAAGTGGCACAAACAGCAGCCCTGGTGTGTCAGAGAGCAGGGTCAACAGTGGACTACAACTCCATTGGTGCTTATTCAAAAGATGGCGTTACACACACAGAAAGTTGTATTATATTACCGGTATATCATTACATGATGCACTGCATTAAACACATAATTTTAAAAAATTGAGAAAAAAAATGTGAAGACATAAACTTTTTATAAAGTGCAATACAGTACATGTTGTATCGTGTGTTATATGTATGCTTTTCAGGGGCCTGACCTTGTGAGTGACATCAGAAGGTGGATTCGGTTGGGTCAGTTCAACTACGTGTGAGCATTTGGCCAAGAGCTGTCGCTGACAACAGCTCCTTTCAAGTGTTCTCTTTTTGTACTTGTGTATTGCACTCTTTACCCTGTTCAATAAACGGCTGAAAGTGCATCTGCAACTATGGCTCTCCTTGCTCATAAGTGAATGTTTCCATCACCTTTTTTTCACTCAACTCGAGTGGTGACGTACTTGAAGTTCGCTCCAAACAGCAAACATGATTCTTGAGACTCCAATAGCTTGAAATACCTGCTGGCTTCTCATCAGCTGTTTTTAACCACTGCTTTCTTAATACCGGGCATCTGCATTCCGTTAACATGAGTAGCAGAAGCTTTCTACAAAAATAACAGAATTCTTACTTTGAAACTTATGTGCCTCAACAGAAGAAATTTTTTTAAATATTATTTTTAAATGTTAAGGCCTAATGCCCAAAGTTCATTATAAGGCTTTTTTGGCAGATTGTCAGGGAGAAATGAAATGGTTGGTGGCCATTTTGACAAAAGTTGCCAATTATGGCTCTTTGGTCGAAAAGAGCTTCAGGAAAAGCCTTAATAAATGAGTGTGACGTAAAAGAACACAGCGCACACCCTCAATAACAGAATGTTCTATTCATAAAACAGGCCCGGAGGAGTGAAACTTTAAGCATAGTTCTTGAGGCACTGACCGCACTACTCTTCACTGCATGTAAAAGCACATTCAACACAAGATCCTATGGGGCTTTTGCACATGCTAACTTCAAATCATATGTCTTTGCTGTTCTGTGAATAATCCCTTTGTCAGTATAGCAGGCATGAAGAGAGTTCAGTGTACCATTTTGCAACATGTTCAAATGAGAGTTTAGTCATAGAAGTAATTAAAAAAAACATAGCCGCTTTAAATGAATCCGGGGAATCTGAACGTTTTCAGTTCAGACGAATGTATGGCGCTTTGATAGAATTGGCAGTCGTGTGCTGGATGGATCGAAAGAATACTTTGACGAGTTGAATGAGAAACATGAAAGAGAAGGAAGAGAAGAAGAAACAAGTGAGGTGGACCAACAATGATTGGGAAGGAAGAAGTTAGAATGGCACGAAAAAGACTGAAAATTGGGAAGGCAGTTGGTGCTGATGACGTACATTTGGAGGCATAGAAGCATCAGTGGCTGTGCCTGTGGAATTTTTGTTCAGGTTGTTTGATAGAGTTCTAGTGGGTCAGAAGATACCAGAGGAATCGAGGGAAAGGTTCACATTTTCAAGCGGCTGAACTCCACGGACTTGATGGGTGTGGTGAGCGAAGACATGAGGGCAATTGGTGTTCGAGAGGAGGATACAGAAGATTTGGTGGAAAATATTGACGCATGTGGCGACTCCTAATGAGATAAGCAGAAAGAAGAAGAAGCAGAAGAAGTTCTGCACAATCTACAGTTTTCCATCGTCTCTCATCGTGCATCTTGCATACAGTGTATTAAAAGCACAGTACTATTAGAAATTACCATCTTTTAGAATGAGTTAACAATTTTTGCTGTAACAGTAACTTTGAATAAAATACGCTGTAATAATAAGAATCTAAATTTCCAGTCATATTTTCTAGAAAATGAAATTCTGTGTGTGTGTGTGTGTGTGTGTGTGTGTGTGTGTGTGTGTGTGTGTGTGTGTGTGTGTGTGTGAAATAAATAAATAACAAAAGTAACACTAAACCAGTAGCACTGAAGGTGACGAAACAAACATTAATTTGACATATTGTACCTGTGTGGCACTATTTCCTTTCAACACTAGAGGGCATCAATGACTTGAATATGAATGATAATAATCTGCGCTAAATAGTCATTGAACTCTTTTCATCCGGTTTGTCACATTTAATTCCAAATATTCATATTTTAACTGCCATAATAGCTTGGTGCTATAGTGTACCCCCTTCTCTTTTCCATAGTGCAATTGTTTCAAAGGTGACAAATTGTTGATGTTATTTATTTATTCATTCATTCATTCATTTATTAAGCAATTGAGGAAAACCGCTGTGGCGTGGACTATTTGGCTGCAAACAGCAGTAGTGATTTTTGATCAATCTCATCTAGTTTGCTAATTGCTAACCTAACATAAGAGGTGTCGTGACCAATTAGCTAAAAGTCATGACAAGTATTTGTAAATTAGTTTAGTTTTACTATAATAATTATATTTTAATTGAACAATTCACTCGGTTGTTCTTCACATTTAAGCATGATTTGACTGTATGGGTTAATAGTGGTGGCTTCATTCAAAATCTCAAGGTATAACCTTCGATAATATTTGAAATTGGGCAAGTCAAATAAATGTTTTGATTTTTGCTGTTGTGGAAAATGACTTCCTGCATTTCACAGAGAAATAATGTTTACAGTAATAGTGTCGTCCCTTTCATTGTACCCAACATAAATGACAGTATTAGCCTCCCCCCAAAAATACAAGCTGTGTTTTTTTTTCGGTTCACCATTACCGAATCATGGAAATCTCATTAGCCTTGTAGATAAATTACTGATGACATCAGCTCTTCAATGTGCTCAATAACTAGAAGAAAAGAACAAGATTAGGGAAGCCTTTAGCATTGATGAGAGTTGACTTTTGCCCTCTTGCAGGAGTGAGTGCTCCGCTGTCTGCTATAGCCTAATCACAGGTCAAAGTCTGCTTCCAGTAAAAGTTGCGTGTTGTTGTCATCGCTCACTCGCAAAGCTCCTCTCACCCTGTTGACAACACAGCTGACATTCTTACAACCATGCTGCTCCGGACTGTTACTCTTCTGCTGCTCCTTAGTGTGACCGCTGGTGTCTGTGCCACCCTGGGCCACTACCAATCAAAATCACCGGAGGAGGACACGCCAGCGGTGGATCCACAAAACACAGATGTGGCAGACACCAAACTATACCAAGACCAGACCAACGAACTCCCTGAAGTTTTGCCAAACAAAACTCCCGAAGCAGTCGAAGGGCCCGGAGAAATCAGCCAAGCTGGGGAAGCCCAGCATCAACCCAAGGATGAAGAAGAGATGGGGAAGAGCGACAAGATCAAGCCAGTCCAGATGAGCATTTCCACTCCAGTTGACCAAAACAGCAGTAGCTGGAGCCTCATGTCAATTAGAAGCAGTTTCCAAACGATGCACGGCTACTTTGACTCCCTGGTCGAACTGGTGGGGGGTCACAATGGCGTGTGTCAGTACCGCTGCAGATACGGTGAGTATGTGGTCTTCCACACCGCTCCTTATGTTTGGTAAATAAAATGTATATCTTGCTTTCATAACACCCACTGAAAGGATGCATGGCACATCCCTCGTGTGGATTTCCTGATGCAGCACAATCCAACAAAAGGATGTTTGTGGCACGTTACGTAAACAGAGAGACAAAGTTTCACAGTGTATAATCTTATCGGTGAAAAGATCAACTTTGACATCACATGGGGGGCTGATGGTAATGATGACTCTGGCCCGAGGTGAGACGTCTAATGTATCTTCACAATATAAACAAGAAAAATCGACTTGATTTTGTTTTTATTAGTACAGTATAATATTACTTATTTTTTGATGGTATGAAAGGGCATAGAAAATAATTTGGGATAGACTCCAGTGCACCGGTGACACTCGTATAGTGAGGACAGGAGGGAGGGAAGTATTCTTTCGTTTTATTTGATCAACGTCATTAATGTTATTGAGAAGTTTTTGTTCAATTTATATTCATTCTAGCCGAATTGTATTATGATTACATGATATTCGTGAAATGTTGTTATTGTTGTGTTGTCCTCACTCAGTAACTGGAGTTTGTTACTTTTGTGATTTATTTTTCCAGACTTGAAAATGAAACTGAAAAAAATATACATATGTGTCATCTTTGATATTATTTTATTTTACTTTAAGCATTTGACAATAGTACAGTATTTACATGAATGGAGGTCTCGTATTATCATATTTTCATTTCAGACATATTTTTCCACATTCAATAGGTGATGAATTATTTCACATTTATTTAACATCGCAATATTGGCGTTATTTTTGCTGCCGACATCACTGAGAGAGTCACTGAGTCAACGCAACGTGAGTGACGTGATTAAACGTTCAACATTTTAAATGAATTCAAAAACAAAGAAATAAGTACAGAAATGACTAAAGTTATTAAAAGAACATACAGTTCAAATACAGTACAAGAAAAAACAAACAAATCAGGAACCTTGACTTAAAATTATTCACATTTGGGGCTGATTTCACTTCTGTCGGCAGTTGAAATCATTCATTTGCAGCACAAGTGCTGTTAAATTCATTCATTCATTCATTCATTCATCTTCCGAACCGCTTTATCCTCACTAGGGTCGCAGGGGGTGCTGGAGCCTATCCCAGCTGTCATCGGGCAGTAGGCGGGGGACACCCTGAATTGGTTGCCAGCCAATCGCAGGGCACACAGAGACAAACAACCATGCACGCCCACACTCACACCTAGGGACAATTTAGAGTATTCAATCCGCCTGCCATGCATGTTTTTGGAATGTGGGAGGAAACCGGAGGACCCGGAGAAAACCCACGCAAGCCCGGGGAGAACATGCAAACTCCACACAGGGAGGCCGGAGCTGGAATCGAACCCGGTACCTCTGCACTGTGAAGTCGACGTGCTAACCACTGGACTACCGGGCCGCCTGCTGTTAAATTGCATGACCAAAATTGTGAACGTAATCTTCCGTGTTTCCTCAGGAGAACAGCCTCAACCTCGTCCTGACTACAAGCACCAAGAGCCCAATGGCTGCAGCTCCTCCATGGTGGGATTCCAGGTGGATGTCACCCTATTCATGGCACCAAGCAGCTGATTTGCTCTCGTAACAACCACCAAATAGACTGGCATAAACTCAAATTGTTTTTCTTGTGCCAGATTGATCTTGGCATCCCAGCCATGACTGAGTGCTGTAACCAGCTCGATGTGTGCTACGACAATTGCGGCATCAACAAGTACGACTGTGACACCAAGTTCCGCTCCTGTCTTCAGAACATTTGCTCCGACCTGAAGAGGAGTCTCGGCTTTGTGTCCAAAGTACAAGGTCAGACAAAGACACGCTCCTTCTCGCGTTCATTACGTCACATCCGATACGTGAATCAAATAATCTACCATTAAAATGAGAATAATACAGTTTTGACAGACAACCTGTAGTTCTATTTCAATGTATAGAGACCGGCCAGCACGGTGGATGACTGGTTAGCACGTCGGCCTCACAGTGCAGAGGTGTCGGGATCGATTCCGGCTGGCCCGTGACGTCATTTCATGTGGCCTGTGAAAGCAAATCATGTGTGTCAACTTCCATTGCCAAAATCTGTACCGAAATGTCAAACTGTCATGTGCAATAAGTAACGTTGAGATTTTGCATTCATTTTGTTACTCCTCACTTCAACAATAATTGAACACACTATTATAGTTGACTTGACTGATTTGTTGTGTACAAGTAATAATACGATGAGAAAATCAAACATTAATTTAGTTTCACTATCACAACGGCCCTCCAAGCAAGACGTAACTCCAAAGTGGCCCGCCACAAAATGAGTTTGACACCCCTGTTGTATGTACAGTACAGTACATACAGTACATACATGCAGAACATATGTACATACATACATACATACATACATATGGTAGATGGGATACAATTTCACAGTCATTCAAACTCAATTTCATGGAGTCTTGCATGCTTGAAATTTGTTTTTCGTCTGTTGGCGTACACAAATAGAGCATTTTTGTATTCAAAATAAAACCCATCTTTTGGATGCAGGTCCAATCTGTTTGTTTTAGCAATATTGGGATAACACTGATAACGGTGATCATGTTGGTCCCTGTAAATGTGATATGAAATATACGTATATGGATCAGAAATAACTGCAGTTACCTCACGGTATGAATCTGGTGGTTTCGATCATATTTGCATTATTATCTTTGATTGGGTTCTTTGTGTAGGGTTGGTTGCATTACATTTTCTTTGTGTACTTAATGTGAGTCTACTGTACACTAATGAAAATACTCTGTGGGTTTCCTGTCTCTTAGCCTGTGAGTCCATGGCGGATGCCTTGTACAACACAGTGTGGACACTTGGATGCCGGCCCTACATGAACAGCCAGAGGGCAGCATGTGTTTGTGATGGAGACGAGAGGGATGAACTGTGACCCTGAACACCATGGACAGCATTGACATGGAGAAAAAAAAAAGACAGTTTTGCACATATGATATTTCAGAGCATGGAAGAGAGATGCAGCATAACAGAAGCTAGCTTGTAGCCAGAAAGGTCCCAAATAAGGAAATTCCATGACATTCAATATTTGGGGATTGCGTGATGAAACATGTTTCTACTCTTCATGTTCAGGCCAATTCTTAGGCCCGTATAACTCCATTAACATTCATTTCTTTAAGACTCCAAACAAAGGAAACGCAAACATAAGACACTTAGCAGGCTAATTGCGCTCAGGATGTGAGTCAGTGTTAAGTTATTTGCTATTTATGCACGGACGAGGAACTGCTCCTTCTCATATACGCTCAGCAGACACAGCATTAAGTACAATGCAATATGCCGCAATTTCATCTCGCCTGCATGCCATTATGTGTACCTAATGTTGTTTGTTACAGTGTACAGTGATGCATCAGTCGTTTTCTATGCACTCTATATTATTACGAGTGTTCAGCGACGGCGCAGAATAAAACCTCCTTTGATGAAAGCCACTCAGTCATTCCCGAACATTAGAAAAAGCATCTCTGACATTGCAAATGAACTCATGTATTCATGTTGCAGTTGCTTCAGATGAGGCACCGTGACCGCAGTGATGACTTCATACACAGTAAAGGTCACTTAGGATAATGTCACAGATGTACTGGGTTTAATCCACTTTCCAGCAAGCAGTCTTCGCTTCAGCTCACAGTATAACATGAAAACCATAAACGATGCTTTGTATTTCATTGCACCAAGTGGAAGAAGGATGGCCATAACTGTGCCGTCAAATGAAAAGTTTGACCTTATACCCACCAATGAATTGAGCAAGGAAGAGGAACCAAACAGCGCAGTGTGCAACGCTGATGTCAGCAGCTATATTTTCTACCACGCCGAGCCTTGTTCCACCCTCGGTGCTGCACCACTGCAGTTGGTGTCTGCACAAAAGTGCTATGATTAATTATCCCTTCATTACGGATAGAAAGATTTGCTAATGTAATACATTGTCAGCTACTGTGGTGTACATCTGCATATTCTCAGATTTTTTTGTTTTGTTTTGTTTTTTTACAACACATCCCCTGTTATTGATGGAAAAAATTGTTTTCAAGTGTTTTGTTTTTGTGCTCAGGCCAACGCTGTCTTTGGTGCTTTCATGGCATCCTGTTGGATTTTTAGCACCAAAGAAAGAACCCGTTGAAGTGAGTTGAGGAGCTTAAAAACCTTTTTTCAGGGGCAATTACCTGTACTTAGGTGTGGTGTAAATTGGCTGCTGGGTAACATCATAAATTGATTAATTAACAGCAGACTGACAGCGCTCTACTTTTGATCGAATAAACACAAGTAGAACTTTCATTGAAACACTTCAAACTGAGCTATAAATTGAGCATCATGCCATTTGACTACAACACAGGGAAACCTTTGAATCAGCTATTTGATGACGAGCAGGGGCGGACCAACGCAGCGGTTAATGGTGGCCGCAAACGGGGAAGGAAAGGCTTCTACAAAACTTCACAATGTTGTCAATCGATGCAATAATATTTTCTTCTACACATTTCAAAGTCAAATTGAATAATTGAGCCGCTTAAGTTTGACCTGTGCTCATCAAACGCATTTGGGCCATTGCCAATACGTAGGTTACACTTTGACAATCAGCTGCTTAAAACTTTACGCGCATTATCCAAGATTGTCAAAACTTGGTTGATGAAAACAAGGCTATCAGCAATTAGCTCTTGAATCTTCTGACGTAAGAGCGTTTGTTTGTTTCCAAGACAGTATTAATGGAGCAGGTGTGGTCTGAAATGGAAGTACATTGCCGTAAACAGAGATCTTCATCATAAACATGTCATTTTAATGTAGAACGTGTTTTCAGTGGTGCTTCAACTAAGCAGTTTGAACATTACACGTTGGAGAACACAAGGACAAACTTTTAAAAATAATCCAAGATGTCTGGTTGGCCAATCAAATGTCTGTTATTGAATCCGTCTGGCTGCTGGGTTCGGGAAGGATGAAAATCGGGCCCCCACTCAGTGTGTGCTGACGCTCAGATGCGGCACCACGACGGACACGTCCCCGACAAGGCTGACTGCAGCGAGAATCTCCCAGGCTACACACCAACACCTGACAGTGGAGGAAGACTTGCTGCAAACACACAGGATACACCTGCTGTCATCAGACATCTTCTACGTTAATGAGGGGTGTCCACCCTTTTTCGTTTGAGGGCCACATTCATAAAAATGCAAGGATACAAGGCCTGCTTTAACATTTTTCAACTTTAATTTATTAAACACGCTAAAATCAGTTAAGCAAGCAGTGATATATTGTTTACAGGTCCTAGCTACTGTGTTTTAGAAAATGGTTCCATAGCAGCTTTCTGTTCAAGGTGATTTTCCAAGATTTTAGGGTGGACAACAGCCCTGTATCTCACTAGATTAGCTCCAGCGCTAGAATGAACAGAAGCCGAATCCCATCTCCAACATTTATAACTGTAGTAAAATGACTGTTTTTAAAACAATTACGTGAGAATGATTAACGTGACCTGTTCATGAATTAAAGAGAAACTGTGTTATTGTTTTAATCGTAAATACAGTAGTTCATTTGTATCTTTACATATCTAGAAAAGCTGCTAGGAATGTGAATCACTCTGTAGTGGGCCCTATTTATTTTTCGACACCCTCCTTTCTCACTCTGCCCACCCTCATTAAAAATAGTTTTATTTTTTATTTTTTCAACCAGCCTTGTGGGCCGTGTCAAATGTCATTTTTAATATATGCCGCGGGCCACTGAAGAATTGATGGTGGGCCGCAAATGGCCCCCAGGCTGTAATTTGGACATCACTGACGTAAATGCTACTTGTATGGCACATTCATTGATCTCAAAGTGCGACCGAGAAGCAAGGTAAAAATTAAATCGAAAAAATGACATACAATCATTAAATGATAAGCACCAACGAGCAATTAACATAAAGCTGTCTCATGGTTACAGTCAATAATCCAAACAACATACTGTCAGGCAAACCTACGCCCACACACACACTCTCTCTCTTTATAGCCAGCTGGTTCCCAGCAGCCTGCCTGACTCACCCGGTTCTCCTTGCCAATGAACTTGAAGACAGGGACCTGGTAGTGCCTGGAGAGCTTGTCCTTGGATGAGTACTGAGTAACTGTTTCATCCGAGATACACCTGCTCACAAGACACAGAGCTTAAATCTTTACAGGGATGCCCGCTGTTCCATCTTTAGAGAACATCCATCCATTCTCTCTACCACTAGCCTGGCGGCAGTGCTGTCGTCTATCCCAGCTGACTTTGGAAGCGCCAATGTCTTTGTACTTTTTTTTTTTTTTTAATCTGTATTCCTCACTTTTAATTTCAGGAAGTATTGATGACTTGTATGCTTTGTGGAACGGCTTTATTTGCATTCTTGTAATTTTATGGAGTTGTAAAATACTGTGAATAGCTTGGTGTACAAATTGTGCTCGATATATAAAATTGCCTTGAAACTTGCCCTGCCTTCAAAAGTTGAGCTGACAGTCCATTGTGTTTTCTCGACGGATCATCAGCAGCAAAAGTCAGGGGTGTTTTGACATTTGATGCGACACATGAGGTTCGCTGTCCTATAACTGTCAATCATTTGATTCCCACGACAGCAGACGCGTCGTATCGGACAAAGTCACAAGGCTGTGGGACCAAATGAATTTCTTTCACGAATAGAATTAAATTAAGGAGTAGAATGAATGTAGCAGTCAGGCTTCTTTAAAGGTTATGTGAGTCCATGGCATGTGGTATAAGTCTTTGCATTTATGAAAAATAAAGAAATAAATGTTTTTGCAGATACTGCGATGGGTTTCTATTCCATTCTAGGATGACCTGATGGAATATGTTTTCTTTCTGTTTTTCTATACATGATTTATTCAGCTTATCTGAGCTGGAGCATTGAGTCGATTACTGGGCTGACACAGTTGCAAACAACAATTATTGTCCCATTGTTGCGTTTGTGTATGTATATGTGTATTTTATATTCGCACTGTTTATTCTAAAAATTCTTCACCATCTAGAAAGGTGCGACATCACAAAGAGTGGGAGAAGGGTGTTCGGCTTTTCTTTTTTCAACTCCCTTCTTTTCTCACATTCTGGAGACAAAAGACAGTGCTAGTATAAATATATAAACGCACCGCTGTAAACAAGCCGAGGCACTTTAAGGTATGCTAAAAGAGTTTTTTTTTTTCCATCAAGTTTTACAGACAACAGTTCCATGTATAATCGTACGGTTAAAGTAATTCTAAATTATGATGATGCAAAAACTAATTTCCATTGTTTCTTGAAAGTCTGAAGAATCGAAGGTAAAAAAAAAAAAGGGTTTGATCCAGTTAAGAGACTCCAAGAAAAAAGCTGGTCATGGACTTTGTTCTGCTTGCTGTGCTGTGCTTCTAATTTGTGCAGAAGCTGACTTGAAAAATAATTGGACTCTGAGACAACTCACCCGTCTTTTATCAGGTAATACTTGAGGGCCTGGTCAGCTTTGGGCCCTGGCGTTGCAAAGCAGCTCTCTACCAGGGCAGAGAGGCCCTCCACTCTCTCTTTGGGCTCCACCCCGAAGAACAGCGATTCGTGAAGATGCAGATGAGGCGGTGCACGGTACATCTCCAAGAACTCCGCATTCTTGAAGAGCTCCAGCGAGAAGGGGAAGACCCCCTCGCTGTGGCCGGCCAGCTCCAGGGCTGAGCCGCGCTGACTAGCCTGGTATCCATCGGACACTTGGTACTCCCTGGGGAACTCACAGGTGATTGGCACTACTAATTTACTGGTGCGTACGATAAGGTCCCCACTGCTACCCGGACGGGCCCTGGGGAGGCCTGTCACCAGGTTGGTTGCGACTATCTTGTCATCAGTCACCTGCGAGGGAGACATTGTCGTTATTATGAAACAAAGAGCTGATACTCGCAACTGTGACTGACCTCTACAGAAGTGCCACATGTCTTGAGGCTGAAGTTGAGGTTGATGTGCGTGCCATTGGAGATACCGCGACATGACGAGTTGGAAAGAAAGAGGTCCAATCCTCCAACAATGTCCTTTGGTACTGACACTGTAATGGAACTGGGGTTGCAGTCCACTGGCACTGCAAATGTAAGCATGCGATTAGAGGGCAACTAAACTACCAAGCAAGTGTTTGGGGGTTTTTTTCAGTCCATTTTATGTGCCAGCACGAGTCAAAATATGGTGCTCTTATTCATATTTTGTTGGTGAAATAAGATTTAAACAGAATAATTTATCTATCTAAGGGGGAAGCCGTGTTGCCCTCTGCTGTAGACCACAAGTGACATCAAAACTACCGCAGTGCTTACACAGGACATTAAAGTAAGCCTGGTTTGTTCAAATTAAATCAGCAACAGTGCCAGGCTGTCAACATCACAGGTAAGTGTACTGATTCATTATGGCTTACTAAACTGCCTCTGAAAAGTAGTTGCGAGAAAGCAACAATCACGGGGCGAGCTGGAGCCTATCCCAGCTGTCTTTGGGCAGTAGGTCAGGGGACACCCTGAACCGGTTGCCAGCCAATCGCAGGGCACACACAGACAAACAACCATCCGCGCTCACACTCACACCTAGGGACAATTTTGAGTGTTCAATCAGCCTGCCATACATGTTTTTGGAATGTGGGAGGAAACCGGAGTACCCGGAGAAAGCCCACGCAGGCCCGGGGAGAACATGCAAACTCCACACTGGGAGGCCAGAGCCGGAATCGAACCATGCACCTCAGCACTGTGAGGTCGACGCACTAACCACTAACTTTATCTGACATAAAAATGTAGACATGTTCTGCTATTGGTTTGTGTTTCTTGCATAGTTTTATATGGGAGAGCAAAGCCAAGCTACTTGGACTGCTGTTATCATTGATGTCATCATCTTTGTTATTAGAACAATTACAGTGATCATGACTTTATATTATTATTATTATTATTATTATTATTATTACTATTATTATCCATCCCTCCATCCATTTTCCAATCCACTTATCCTCATAAACGGTCACGGGGGTGCTGGAGCCTATCCCAGCTGTCTTCAGGCAGTAGGCAGGGGACACCCTGAACTGGTTGCCAGCCATTTGCAGATTATTATTATTATTATTATTATTATTATTATTATTATTATTATTATTATTATTATTATTATACACCCATACCCAGACATGTGCGATTATCATGGCTCAGCTGCAACCCTCTAGGACAGTGACACCGGTAGGAGTCAAGCAGTGATGAGCAGCCATGACTGCAACCTCCATTGTTTACATGGCAGCCTGCCATCTCTACATGACAGCAGAAAAGCAGAAAGAAGAAAAGAAAACTCAGTCAGATGTTACATTACAGTATTTCAAAGCGGCCAATGTAGAATATCCAGATTCCTATACAGTACCCCGACAGTTTAGCCCAGCCTCATCCAGCCCTCGGCCTGGACCGCACTCACACTGTCTGGATCCTTTGGTGTTGACGCAGACCTCTGCACAGCCACCATTGGCCTTCTCGCACTCATTCACGTCTGAACATAACACACAACCACACGTGTCACACAGGACATGGCTTTTAATTGACTTGAGTGCTGGAGGCACGGCATGAGCCGCCTACAGGGATGAGGATGACAAATTCCTTTCATGGCAGACTTTGCAATACTGAAGGGACAAGTAATAATAAAGATGGATGAAAGAAGGGATATGTCAGGGTGGAATGAGGACACTGACGTCTATCCTTCAGTTGCGTACCAGCCAAAACATTAGATACACTTGATCTGTGCAAATTACAATACAGAAACACATACAATACAGATGCAAAGATAACAATGCAGGTTTTTTTGGAGGTGAATAACCTACAATATTTGAAATAACTCACCGTGTAGGTGCAGTGCTATGTTATACCAGTCTGAACTTGAATCACAATAATCAAATGTTAAATGTTAAATTCCTACCCGTTTGTCTTTCGATGCAGCTCTTGTACTGCTGCTAATAAAAGTGTACACCATTTAGTGACCAGCGAGTGTGTGTCCTGTATATCCAAACTGAGTCATTAGTGATCAATTACTACTCCAGGCATAAACTAGAGTTAAAAAAAAAACAGTATTTTTAATATATAAAATAACATACAAACTGGGATGAATACATCATATGTGTTCGTTCTATCGTTACTGTTCTTGCTACTCTTGTCTCATGTCTTCCTGTATATTGTCATTTGGTGCAAATCTCGTCGACTGCACTCTTCCTTCCTGTCTGTTAATCTCACCCAGGCATGTTTGTCTGTCTGGTCCCAGAACAGTTCCAGGAGCACAGCGACATTCCAACTCAGGACATCTTGGACCCGTGCATGGAACGTCATCACAGATGTCATAGAAATCTGTGGCACATAAATGTGACAATTCATAAGGGAAAAGCTCAGCGAGACGATGCATTGAAAGTTGGACTCACGACCACAGTAGACATGGAAGCAAACGGAAGGTCTGGGCAGGCGGTACACAAAGTAACCCCCAGTGCAGGCTTTCACGTCCACGCTGGCGTTCCATTGGCAACAATCGTCTCCAAAGCTGGCACACACTGGCAGAGTGACGATGCCTTCCTGGAGCTGAGGGTGGCTGCCATTGAGCCAGATGGGAGCGTGGCTGCCGCAATGGTTCTCCGAGATGCAGAAGGTGGGCATGGCATCCCCTGCCATTCCTGTAAAGCGATACCACTCCCCAGACATGTGGCTATCGCAGAGAGGACTCCCGGAGGACTGGTTGATGTGATATTCTGTGTTCCTCCATGGTTCATTCAGACTGATGTAGGCAGAACATGGGTCCAGGGCTGAGGGCAAACATAATGGACAATGAAACGGTAATTGTAAAATGATAACAACTTGGATTTATGTGGCACCTTTTCTGCGACCCAAGGACACTTTGTAATATTAGGTCTGAGTGATTAAGATGATGGCTTTATAAGGGAGTAAAGGGCTGGGATCGCAGTTTGACGTTCTTAGTGTTATGCCCCAAGAGGACAAGCTGAAGAGTCGTTCCTTCCGTATACCACAGTTGCCAAACTCAAGGCCCAGGGGCCAGATCTGGCCCGCCACATTATTTTATATGGACCACAAAAGCAAATGAAACATGTCAACTTCTACCATGATTGCTAAAATCTGGACCAAAATGTCAACTTCTCACGTGGAATAAATAAGAGATACTGTAAGCATTTTCTTGTGACCAAACCGCTCATTACAGTAACTTAAACCATCGTTGAATCAACCATTATTCTTGACTTCTGGAAATGTTTTCACAGTCATAACGGCCCTCCAAGGAAAACGGTCACTTCAATGTGGCCCCGCGACAAAAAGGAGTTTGAAACCTCTGCCTTATACCATTAAGCTGCTCAACACGAGCACCACACTTTTTAAATGAATAACTTGTATCCTTTCATCTTTTACAATATGTGGTTTTATTATGTTGTATTGTTCTTATTTCATTGTTCTTATCAATGCACTTCTCACAACCTTTACAATGTTATTTATTACTGGATGTATTGGTCTGTTGAGGCTGAATGTGCACTTGGACCTGGGAGCTGTAAATGGATAGTCCGCACCAGGATCAAAAAAGTATTTTGAATCTCATTCTCAAGCACATGTGCCATGGTAGACTGTCTCCTGAAAGACTGAATGTTGTCATTAAAGGAAAAGGTGACTCTATAAAGTAATATAGAGATTGCATACTCATGCAATCAGTTTGCACCACATCTAGATTTTTCCCCTGGCACAAGCACATTCGATCGGTAATCGGTCACACTTTATTAATCAAAAAAACATTGAAATCATAACACTGAATATCCATTGTAGTTGATTTAAGGTGTGCCTCATTCCTTATTTATGCGGTGCCAAATCACAACAGAAGTTATCTCAAGGCGAAACTGCCTGCTTCCGAACAGAACACAACCATGACTCCATGGGGGGTATGGGGCACCATCTGCCTCAAACAGTTGGGTTGAGCTAGAGACACAGGACAAGGGGGATAGGAAGGATATTATTGCACACCGCAAAAGCAGAAAAGGCATGCAACAGTCATGCAAGGTTACCATCCGGTTGATATTGACAATACTTCTGATGATAATAACAGTGAAAATCCTGTTGCTGAATCCACTCTGGAAACTTAACAAGATGAGATAAATATCCTTACTGGGAAGGAACAAAAGCCATTTGAGGACAATCAACAAAATGAGCAATTGATGGTCGTGCTGTTCTTGTGTAACTAAATGCAAAAGGGGAAATACCAGATGGATGTGACTGCATTTTATTACATTGCTGCTGGCATTCCATTTAGTTCAATTGATACATAAAAAAATATGATAACATTAACAACAGACTGCACTAAAGCCAACAGGATTTACACTTATGAATGACAAAAAAATGCCCAACATCAGGTACGATCTTAGAGAATTCATTTTAACAGCTGAACAAATAAAAATCTGCCTTCACAAAGATGGCCATGCTCAGCTGTATTGACCATGTCAGGGATTTATTAATTTAACCGTCTGTAATTTTCATTGTACCAGGACTACATTGCATCAAACGAAGAGCAGTTTCTGATATTGTCTGAACTCGTTGAGTTACAATGCTCTTCTACATCAGTGCAAACAACAAAAAGTAATAGTATTGCAAATTTGAAGATGGTGGATGTCCTTTAATGTACACTATGTGGACAAAAGCATAAAAAAAATCAGTTAAAGGCCAGAGAAGATCCCCTGAATCTTACCTTTCCTCAATACAATCACATAACAATGCAGACATATATATTTTTTTATACTCACTGGCGGCTGTGACTTGGAAAACGTCTTGTAGCAGAACAGTCACCCAAAAAAGCATGATGTTGGGAAAATGAAATTGCACCAACAGGTCACTATGTCGTAGCACATTGTTCATCCTCTGGCAAAGTCTGCTTTTAATAGACGCCTCTTATCTGTTCGTGTGTGACTGTCATGGTTTACCTTGACCTCCTATTTGCCAAATCACAGAAATCACATTCCCATTGTTTCACACTGTATGTCCCTCCCAGCACTGACAACCTCAATTTCCTTTAGCTGTAAATAAAAGTTATTTGGACAATAGTTAGATTTATCCAACCAGTTAGTGTTGGGTTAAAGCAACTCGAGGGTTTGAACACTAATCATTACTGTGTTGAGGATTGAGGCACAAGCAATAGTTTACACTTCAAGACAATAAGCTTTTTTTTTTTTTCATGAGGGGCTATCAGAGACATACTGTCACCTTTCAGCACATACACTATTCACACAAACAGACACATGGATTTTGCATTATTGTTAGTTTTTTGCTTTAGCTTTTTGAAGTCAGTTGTAATTAGTTTGTAGAACAGGCTTATCAGGTTTTTTTTTTGGGGGGGCAAATGCTTTGTTTTAATTTAGTAATTATTAGATTTAGGATTAGTTTTTGATCTTTTATACAATGAGTATTTGTTGCATGCAAGGTAAAAACAAAAAGGCCAGACGTAAGTGTAGACTCAAGTATAATGCAATACAGTTAACTAAAGTGTAATTCAGACTGTTCTGACCTTCTGACAGGTGCTTGTACTGTACTTTGCCATACAGATATCTGATATAGACAACCAGAAGAAACCAAGCTGCTTCATAATCACTTGTTTGGTAGTAAGCAGAGGTTACTTAGAGTTCGCGTTTTCAGTTCCTTATATGCAATTAAATCAATGAAGACATTCATTCAAATGGCTCTTTAAGGCTAATGAGGCGGAAAATACCATGCTTTTCTTTTGTGACTACTCCTGGAAATGAGACATTGATTTCTTCCTTGGCTCAGGCAAGTTCAATCGGCTTTGTACACTTTACTATACACGCAGAATGCGCTGCAGCCTGATACTCAACTCAAGCAACAGGGCATATGCATTTTTGTTTACACACACACACACACACACACACACACACACACACACACACACACACACACACACACACACACACACACACACACAGAGCATGGG
>CAAKHF010011295.1:26192-47233 GCA_901007745.1 Hippocampus kuda
TGTCTGGTTAAAAACAATGAATGGCAAACTATATCTGGTTAGCATCAATGATTAGCATAAGCCCACTTGAATCATCACACACACACACACACACACACACACACACACACACACACAGTGCAGAGGTACAGGGTTAGATTTTGGCTCCGGCCTTCCGGTGTGGAGGTTCCATGTTCTCCTCGTGCCTGCATGGGTTTTCTCCGGGCTTCTGGTTTCCTCCCTCAGTCCAAAAACATACATGGCTGGTTAAGGGAACACTCTAAAATGCCCCTCAGTGCGATTGAGAACGAGAATGGTTGTTTGTCTTTGCGGCTTGCGATGGGCTGGCAACCAGTTCAGGGTGTACCCCACCTACGGGCCGAAGACAGCTGGGACAGGCTCCACCACACCCGCGACCCTTGTGACGATAACCAGATCAGAAAATGGTTGGATGGATATCTTGGATAGAACTGTAGTACCTGATTCAGTTGTGCCAACATAAGATTTGTTGCTATTACTGTGTATTTTTACATACATTTCAGGTGCATAAAAACACATCTGTCACATCTATCGCACAGGATGCGCAAAGGAAGAGCCTTAGAAGACAGTCAAGGTCTCGTTAACATTGGCGGCATGATGCAGCAATCTAATATAGCAGACAAAAATAAAACAAAACAAAAGAGCCAACGGACCACAAGCTCCAAAACCTGGATAAGGATTTTATTGATAATTGAATTACATTTCTCTTTTATACATATTTCATAAATGATACAGGATTTTACACATTTTTTTTTGCCAAAATTACAGCATCATGTTAACAGAAACATAATGTCCAGAAAGAAATAACACAAATAAAAAATAGGAGGTCAGAATGGAGTACAAGTTCCTTTCACTCTTATATGCTTCACTCTTAAACATATTGGAAGTGCACACAAGATTTCCAAAAACACTCATTCAAGACCGAAGAGTAATTTGGACAACAAAAGTGGGGGTGAGGACGACAGGAGCGGGAGGTGTTTCCCTCCAAAAGCTACCACGTGGCACCTGACATTTTCATTTAGAATCAGAAGCAGGACGCTAGGAAGTGAGGTCAGCAGTCAAAGAGCCTCTCGACCGGTGCATTGAGGATGGACTTTTTTGTTTTGTCTTCAATGCAGTAAAGAAAATGGATGTGGTTGAAGTGTGATGGAGAGCGGCTGATCGGCAAGGATCCCGTTCGGCAGAACTAATTTTAAACACGCAGGCCGGTCAATTGCTAGGAATTTCCATTGACAACCTTCTTAAATAAACTTGCTCTTTTTTTAACTTCTCTTTTGCATACATCTTTTTTTTGTTTTCATATAATTTCCCATGTAAACATACATTCATGCAACACCGTCTTTATATAAAGGTCTCTATATTTGATTTGTTCAGATTTTTTAAACACATGGAGGACCGGGGTAAGTAAATGAGGGACGGTGTGATTGAACTGAATATAAAGAGCTAACGAGCAAAGTGAGAACCAAGATCACCTCCAACAAGGAAACAACTTCACTGTGTGTGCAACAGGAAAATCATTTCAAGCCAGTGACGGATATGAATGGGATGAAGGAAAGGATTTATCACTATTGACAAGGTGCAATGGTGGCAAAGGATTCACATCAGGGCTAAATCTGATGGTTCACTCAACCATCAAAGACGCCCATTCAACAAATATCCTTTCACTTAAAACATTCCAAGTTAACGGACACGCTTAGGAAAAGGCCATCAATCGCTTCCTTGTCAACACTGTTACAATCCTTAATCATCCCAAAAGGCACCTTATCCCCAAGAGAGAACGCACGTGTGTGTGTGTGTGCACACATGATAAACAGATTGGACCAAATCTGTACGGTGAACTTTAATTGGATCTAAACACAAGAATTTCCTTGGTAAATTTGGAGTCAAGCAACAGGATATGCTAGTAGGTCGAAGTCAACTGTCGGCTCACATGCACACGCATGTGCACTCATACACACAGAGGATGTGATGGCATGACACTGCACTGCATGATACAACACACCCACTCAGTGCAAATGAACAATATTTGTTGACGGGGGGGAGGGGGGGGGTATGAGTTTAGACCTTTCTGTCCAAAGGAGTATTGCAGCCACAGCAAGAAAAGTAAAAAAGAAACATGAGAAAAATATAAAACAGACATTACAAGGCCATTTTGCAACTGCGGAAATGTCAAAATTCCCACAAAAATGAGACACCAGCAGTCTTGAGAGACCTTCTGTGTAATAAATTATCATTATGTCTTTATGTTGTCTGAATAAAATTGTGTTTTCTGTGCGGTCCTAATATACTCCCTTGTATTTTTGGAGGCATTGACAAAATGACAAAATGGTCAGAGGGAGGGCCGCCGATCCTCACTCTCAGGCAACCACACAGAAAAAGGTGTTTTTGTTCTAAACTTACAATATGGCTACTATAGGCATAGACCTGACCAATCAGGGGATGACAGAGTGCCTTATACACTACTAGCTATATGACATAAAGAACAGTTTCCATTAAAGTAGAAAATGACTATGGCGTGCCTACACATTCACAAACTTCGACTGAGGGCGTACCACAGCATGCAGTCTACCCTGCCTTGTCATGGAGGGATCAGGGAGGTGGGACAGCAACAGTGGGGAGAGAACGCTCACAATGAGGCTTTTATTTCATTTCACCTCATGAGTGGAAATTCACGTGGGTTCAAAACCAATTTGGGGGGGGGGTGTGATGACGTTTTGCTTGGAAAAGGAAACATTTCAGAGCGAAATCCCCAGTTGGAGTGCTTACAGGAGTCTGACAGCCATATCGGACTTGTTCTTGTGGAACATTGGGAGTTAAAGAAACGTATTTAATGCTCTTGGTATCTATATGACAACATGATGGATCCTACATGGCGTGGCAGACGCAGTGACATTTTAAGATGAGCTTCTCCCCCCACTGGGAAACAACTAGCATCTGGTCATTTAGTTTAATTGATTGTATACATATAGATTGATTTTATATTCATTTCATAACAAATATACTATGGCTTTTAAAATAAAAAGTGCCAAAATTCTTTTTTTTTTTGAATAAAAGAACACACAGTGATGTTGTTGTCGGTAGTACTCTCATACTTGCGCAGGCTGGGCTGGCCGAGAAGAGGAAACAGGGTTCTAAACAGACTCCTATCAAAGGTCGCGTTGAGGAAGGATGGCGGTCCGTCAACCTGGAGAAGGCGTGGCCAGAGTGTGAAGCGGCAGCAGAGTTCAGCCACAAGAAGACAGCGTCTCTGAGTCTTGCTTGTAAACTTGTTTCATGGGTGAGATTAGAGACGCGCCCAAGAACCTGCCCCCTAGCCCGTGTGCTCATGTGCGTGTATGTGTGTGCTGTTGTATCAACTTACTGAATGGCAAATGTTGGTTATGCCGGCAACATACACATACACACACACACAAATAGTACACAGATATGACTTCCCCTGTGCTGGAGGGTCAGGTTGTGGTATTTCCTGTTTGCCTCTCAGGTTCAGCGCAGGATGTCCATTCAAGTTTCACTCCACTATCACTGTGAGTTTTTTTCAGCTCACCAACACTCTCTCTTGTGATTTTCTTTTGCAATTCCAAACTGTTGGTTCAGTCAAGAAAGTAAAAAGGGGGAAAAAAAAGTACATGGAAACTCCCAACTTGAAGAGGGGGATGCAGGAGAGATTTAGAGGAGGAAAGGTTTCATTACAGCGGGAGCATCAGGTTGTCTGGGACGGGGGGGTTGTGGCGCTTAGCCACAATAGAAAAGCGAATGCCGGCAAAAGAGGGAGGCATTACTCTTCCCATCAATCTTTACCAGAATTGAGCTGTTGAACTGGGAGCTGAAGTTGTAGTGGGTCTCTAAGACGTTTCAGATCCAACTCCACCTGGAGGACAGTTCAGAAGTAAGACAAAAGCAAAGTGCATTTACAGTAGGGGAAGAAAAAAAAAAGTCTACACACCCATGTTCAAATGCCAGTTTTTCATAATACAAAAATATGTGACCGAAAATAAACAAATACAAATTCTTATTACAACTTTTTTCCACCAATTAGGTGATATAAAGCCTATATAAAAGGCCCCAAAACACTTCTCAATACAGTGCAGCCCTCTGCCATGCACAGACCTGTTCGCTGGTTGTGGCGCACATTATACAGCATTTCTCCCTGCTGCTACACACCTCAAACAAATGAACAGGATCGCTATCGAGCTTCCGCAGACCTTGCTGATGATCTGATCATTTTCATTCAAGTGTGTTGGAGGAGGGAGCGAAGGAAAACAGGCTGGACAGCGGACCTCGAGGAACAGGATGAGGACCCCAGTTATACAGGCTGCCGAGGGTTGGGTCGCTACCATCAAGCACCGAATCACGTGAAATCAAACAGTGCCATGTCTTGGATCCGTCAATCTAAGTTGCGACTGTGCGAAAGTATAAGAGCTGTCGATTTTCCATGGCGCACTTGAATGCAGCAGTGTCTGCACACCAAAATAATGACGTCGCCCACTCAAGTAGGCCACTCAAGTCGCCCACTCAAGTGAGATTTGCCCGCCAACAAGCCAAATAAATAAACTTTATAAAGTAGATTGTAACGATGGGGCAGCCTCGTACTTCCGAGCATGCTTTGGTTGAGCGTGGGGGGGTGCACTTTTCGGTCTCCCGCCGTATGCGTTGTCCGCCTCTACCTGTGGGGTCTGCTGTGTCTCACCGAATGGAGTCACGTTGGTACGTGCGGGGCTTGACCATAGTTACAATATATGTACACTATATTTTAGAACAATAATTACCCATGACCACATATAAAATTTCATATCGTCGAAATAACAAAAGGAGGAACAATTTTGGACACCCCTGGCTAAATGGCATGGCTAGCCAATTATTATTGTATTATGGAGTCTCAACTTCTCATGAAATGAGACATAAATGAGACATGTGAGTGTAAATGAGTGTACACATGTTGCTCCCACTACTGAGCTAACCTAACCTGGTGTACAGCTATGAAAGAGGAAGCAGGTACTGTATGTAACTAAAAAAGACTGGATGCCCAACTCAAGACTCCCATATATTAAGTACTCCTATTTTTGTTGAATACGCTGCAGTAGATTGGCTCAGGGCTGGGCAGCGTGGCATAAAAAAAAATAATCCAGTGTATCACGTATTGCAACACAGGATACAAGTTCCAATAATACTGGCAAAAAAGTTTTGAAATCATTTATCTGGGTCTCTTCATCTTGAACGGGGGTGTACATACTTTTTATATCCTCTGTTATGTGTTGCAAATGAAAGCATGAAAATGTTTGGATGACTAATCATACCTCAGAAATATCCTCTTTGAGCTTGTTATACTTCTCAATGTCAAAGCGTGTCCTTTTCACCCCCTTGTGGAGGAAGAGCAGATACTGTCGGTCTCTGGCGTCAGGGTACACGTACTCCTGCAGGTGACAAAGAGACACCGCATTTTGTAAGCACCGATTCAGCAGACATTCTTTGTGATGCTCTGCCTGACAGTTCAGATTAGGGTCATTGAAATAGCTTGGGTAGGGGTGAATTATGAATGCTGAGCAAAGGGCAACACTTTCATCTGAGAAATGGACATTTTGTCCAATGTGACCAAGAATGTTGAACCTGCAAAGTTAATGATTGTTTGCTAAAGTTTTTTGACCAGTTTTATGAAGTGTCTATTTTTCCATGTGATAGTTAGATAACGCAAAAATGTTTCCAAGTGCCTGTACAGTTAATGCAAGTAATAGTGTGACCCTGGCACAGACTATTTTCATTGCAATTATGTCCAAACAAGTAATGGGACAAGATGAAAGGAGAAGAAAAATAAATGTAGGTGCTGTTTTGTTGGCAAAAGGGGTTTTAGTATTAACATCAACGATGCTAATAATATTTGATGTAAAATAATAATTTCTTAATGTGGTGTTGTTTTCTCACTGAATAAATGCATGTGAATTTGAAGGTTGGATTTTCCTTTTTTTGTGTAATTTTGGTCCTATATTAAGAAAAAAAAATATTAGAAGTTAAAGAAAATATCTGAGCCAATGATTATGGAGTGGGTGTATATGTGGAACTTGATGAAAATCATCAACTCAATGCCAGTCAAAAATACAGTTTTTGTTCTGATATACTTAGCGACAACCCCTGTGTCTTAAAAGTATTAAAGCAATCTGTCATTCTTTAATGGTGCTGCCAGGAACATTTGTGTTCATATTGCTGTTCTGTCTCTAGCATTCCCTTTATGCAGACATTAGTGCAACTGTTAGTTACAAAGCGAGCTAATGGTGCAGCAAGGTGAAGCAGCAGTGGCCTGTAATGGTTGTGTAAAAAGAGCCAAGGGTTCTCGAGGGGAGGCTGAGAACTGTACTACAGGAATTCAAGTCATTCTTCCAACTGATATTCCCTCATCTGATGATATTGAGAGAAAGCCTAAAATGGCTATCCAATTGGGGTGAGAACTGGTCATGGCAAAGGCCAGAGATGATCCACATCGGTTTCATGTTCATCAAAGCATTCATGAGCCCTTGTGTCCTCTGAATGAAACACAATCAGCTTTTGATCTCAAAACCGGGATGTTCACTTTAATTTGGACCCCGTCCGTCAATTTTCTTACCTGGCGTGTGAGCACAAAATATGCATACATGGCCATGGCTGTGCCATATGTGATGAAATAGGTGACAGGCTCCATGATATCCCAGGAATACTCCCACCAGGTCAGTCTGGCCAGGATGCCGAACTGGGTGGCCATGTAGGCCATGCCGCCCCACAGCACCCAAGTAGTGCGTCGCTCTGCCTTCCTACTCAGCTCCTGCTTCACCTATATGTGAAACAAGTGGGAGCAGGAACTCATGCACAATGTGTCCAACAGGTCAACATTTAGAGAGAATCTCATGATTACTGACATGGTCAGTATTTAACCCCGCCTACCCGCAAAAATATATATTAGACACTTTAACGACAAAATGGCTATTACTCGACCCTAAATTTAGCAGATATTCTGTGATTACTCATCTTCACCACAGAGCCTGATTCGCATCACAATGAACAGGATGGTTCTTCATTAATCAAGCACTCAATGCATGCATGCAGTGCTGGGATATGCATTCCCAGGGGAAAAGAGTATTTTAAACAACTAAAGCAAAAAAAAAAAAACCCAACAAATGGAGCAACGGTGCTACTCAGCATTAGTTTACAATAATTCATGCATTAAAAAGCTGAGGATTGGGGGGTTTGTGTTTTGGTGACATATCCACTGCATGCGCCACATACACAGATCTGTTTTTTAAGGCTCTGGGGCTCAACTTGAGATGCTTCTAGCTACATCCCTCCTCCATCCCCCACCATGGGAACAAAATCCATACTAACCTTTGGCCCAGCAGTATGCGAGCCAGGTGAGCGGGCTAATTTAGTATAAGATCAAAAAATATATGATGCATGTTCTCTAATTCTTTATCAACTGGGTATTTTCAAGAAAGCATGCCATGAACATGTTGTTGAGACATGTTATTTAGACACCCGAGAAGTTTTTAAACTGTGGGAAAAAAAATGGCCACTTTGCCAGAGATGCCGAAATATAAAGTTTGAATGTTAGCACTATGACCGTGAAACGTTTCACGCTTATGAGGAGAAAGACGTGAAAACCGGCAGATATAATTACTTGTTCATAATTAATTGTTCATTAACATGCAAAGGAGGTCTGACCTTCTCAAGTGGGCGGAGCTGAGAGTTGAGGTCCTCAAGCCGTTCAATCAGCTCGCGCTCTTTGCTGAGTTGATGCTCCTCAATGCGCAGGGTGGTGTAAAGCTGCTGCACCAAGAACTTGACGTCATTCAGCCTTTCTGTTTCCTCATGGGGCAGCAACTCTGATGGGAAGATAAATAAATAACAATCAATAGTTTCTTCTTTACCTTATAGGAAAATTATCATGAAATGGACGGCCGCACCTCTCCTCGGTGGCCGGACAAGGTGGGCGGTGTCGTTGATGACCAGCTTGAAATCATCCAGTAACAGGATGTCAATGCCTGTAGAGGAGGCGACTCTGGCTCCATCTGGGGAGGAATAAAAAAGAGAAAGATGGTGGAAAAGTGGAGCAATGTGAGAGATACTGGTAAACCACTCCACACCCCCTCCGGCTCTCTTGACCATCGGCCTCGTTTCGCTCCGATTATCACGACATGGGAGAGCAGAAGCACTTCCATACTAAGAGAAGATTCCGGGCGCCAATTGTTCTTGTATAATGAAGCATCGAAGTGGTGCAAATTCACTTCATGGCACATATGAAAGGATTAAATTTCTGTTGCTAAACCGCAGCAGCAGGAACACTAAACGGCATCAAAAATACACTTGAAAGCATGAAAGGGCAAGTACAAGTGTAATTTACGAGAGGAGGTGGATACAGTGTGTGTGTGTGTGTGTGTGTGTGTGTGTGTGTGTGTGTGTGTGTGTGTGTGTGTGTGTGTGTGTGTGTGTGTGTGTGTGTGAGTGTGTAAGAGAGCGAGAGAGCAAAGAGTACCCGTGGAGTAGATGGCTACCCGATCGATGCCTCTGTCCTCTGCTTGGAGTTGTTGTAGGAAAACTCCCACGCAATCACTCAAAGGCTTGAGGGTGAACTGACAGCGTTCTCGCCTGGACGGCAAACTGACCGAGATGACTGGCAGCCCATTCTGGTACACCACCGTCACCTCTGTGTGGAGGTTGGTGGACAAAGAAAAACATATATTATTAAGATTTGAGACATTCACAACCGTTGTGCCGTTTCGCTGGAGCGCCAACAGAGAGTGGTAAAGCCACAACGCTAGAGTAACGGACTTTTTTTTCTCTCAATATACAAGGTTCTTAAAACTGACCACGCCATTTTCAATGAATTGAAGAAAAAAAAAACAGCATTAGGCTATGCAGTCAGAGATTTCTCGCAAGGTGACGTCACCACAAGCAAATCCTTCAAGACAAGCTTGGTCGAGGGTAAACATTTTGACAATCACTTGCAAGATTGATTTTAACTCGGAACTGTCATCAAAAGTAAAATGGACAAACGTGCATTTTCCTTATCCTTCAATTTCTCATACCTCTTATTTTAATGGTCATTGCACTCCAAGCCTACAACCCTCACTGGTCAATTGTCACTCAGAATGGGCTTTAATAGGAATTCGTTTTATAACAGCTGAGCATTAGCAACCATATGCACAGCACTTTATCACATGCTCTCTCTCTCAGTTAGTGGAGGCTGAGAAGCAGAAAAAACCCTGGACTGAACACCTGTCAACCATCGGAGTGATAAATGAGGTGTGTCAGAAAAGATATACATTACTCTATAGGTCGCTTGCACGCAGCTCAGAGCAAGGCATTCTGGGAAGTCTTTTTTTTTTCTACCACCGCCATGCACCAGGAATGTATGAAGGTGCGGCGAACAAGACTGGCGGGTTGGAAGAACTCCAAGGATGTTGACTACTTTGAAGGGGAAAACCCTGGTACACGTCGCTGCTGTTAATATGTAATTGGAATAGTTTGACCTGCACTTGGGAACAAATTTTGGGGTGGACACATTTTTGCATCATATATTGTTAAAAAGACATTGTCAAGAAATGTGGTGGGTCAATTAACCTTGTGGCACATGTGATTTCAAGTTTGCTAAAGACAACCCAACACCTTTTACTGTTGTTTTTGTTTTTTACGCCTGAGGCTGCATATAAAAGATATTGTCACTTTAACACGTGACTCCCACATTTGCCAATCCCGAATTTAACTTTTGGAAAGGTATTTTGGGGCTGGGGTACACAAATTGTGACTGTCATAAATACAACTCAGGGTGACATCCCCTGTAAAGAAGAAGTCTGGCAGGAAATTTCAAAAGTAAAAAATAAGCATCAGTTCAGGCAAAAGGATATTTTTATCCAACTAAGCCCTCTTCACACTGCCAAGCCTGGAAGATCAATACATTGTAATAACGCTGACCTTTGCCTCTCAGAGCAGTTATGTCAATTTACTGATGCCAACTATTGAGATTTTGTATTCCCATGGATAGGCTGAAAGACCTCTAAATAATGCCTGCGTGACTGGACTGACAATTGCATAAAAGAATGCATAATTTATTTCAAACAAATTTCCACAAGGAAAAGGGAAAATCAGAACCATGCAACCGTGATCATTTAGCACTATCTCAAATTTGGATCGTGGTAACATCAACAGTGTGTCTTCTGGATCCTGCGTGATCCACTGAACTCATAAGTGGGTCTTAACAGAGGCAATGAATCCAAAGTAATTCCACATAGGGGCTAATCCAAGCTGCCACAGTAACCTCTGCCTCCTCCTCGAGACCACTGCAGTGAATCAGCATATTATCATCTGGCACATGCGGCACCGGCTGGGTCCAGCTAGTCAGGATCGTCACCAAATACACAGAGGTGCGCGCTAATTTTCCCACCCACTACTGCGCTTCTCTCCACCTCCGCCAGCTGACTTTATCTTCCCCTCTGCAGCCATCATCACTGAGGGTATCTCCCATCTCACAATCCCACAGCTATTATTACATTAAGATAAAATCAGCAGATTCTCACCCCCTAACTTTTCAATCGTCCCATTTCTCCAGTCAATCGCCATGAACACAGATGACCAGAAGCTATCCTAAGAGATTCCATCATGAAAGTGAGCTGCTATGTGAGGCTCTACTGTGGGAATCATTGCACAATTTTGTTACAGAGACAGTCTCGGAGATGGAGTGTGGGGTATACTCTAGCAAAAGGAAACTTTTTGCTGCACCTCGGGGCTTATGCTCATACCGAATGCTCAAGAAATAATCAGCGTTTGAGACATGAAGGAGAAAGGAAACGGAGTAGGGGAACTTACCCTCTGAGGAAGCCGGGGTACATAACATTCTCTGGCCATGCCATGAAGGGGAGCCCCTCCAAATCTGCAGGCAAGGAGAAAAAAAGCGGAAGATTATATTACTGGCTGCAACTTCACATTGAGGATAACCATTCGTTGTCTGATCTAAACTGAAACAGAAGTAGGGCATCTTCAGTAATTGACAAAATGTTGCCCAGTATAAAGCACATGACTAAAACCTACCTGGACAATATTTGTGTTGGGACACACCCCACAACCCCGCAGATGTTTCAGCGCATACCAGCCGATGTACGCAACCTGAAGTTTTGGTCCCACTACGCCCCTGATAATATCAATAAATGTTGTAGGCTAGGTCACAGACATTTGGAGGTCTTTCTGGCAATGTGGTGCTGTAGTTTTTAACGGCTGAGATGTCCCAAATAATTTCTAAAATAATAATAAGTATAAAGGACGGGGGAGGGGAGTGATGGGAAGTCAAAGGAGTTCCCACATCCTACACACAGACAGAGACATGCTGCTAGAGACAGAAATAAACCAAACCAAGAGACCCACTTGAACGAGCGGTCTCGGTCTGCTTGTTTGGTGCGCACTCGGGCTCTGATGAGAGCAGATGGCAAGTTACTATAGCAACCTCTTGTTAATTTGGGCTGGTATAAATATAATATGAACATTTGTTTTGTAAAAAGCAGAAATACTTGCTACATGGTGTTAATACAATTTGTGACTCTGCCCTGCGATTGATTGGTGAAGATGTACCCCATCCGTCTCTTGACCAGTCTCAGTTGAGAATGGCTCCAATTTTCCTGCAAGCCAAATAAGGGCAAGCGGAGTATAGATTGCATGAATGGTTGATTCAATTGTATACAGTTCTTATGTTTTCTATTGAACATTTTAGAAAATGCAAATGCAATAAATACTGTACTTCAGGCATTTTCAATGGAAAAGATACATGCAGGGCAAGTTACCTAAAAAAAAGTTGTGTGTGCCTGCATAGGACGGTGGGATGTAAAATGCAACCACGGGGAATGTGTGCCATGTGGTTGTTTTAAACTACAATGAAGTTCCTTGTGAAAGACTCCTCCTTCTTTTCCTTTTGGCTTCTTTCTTCAGGGGTCGCCACAACGAATCAGTTGCCTCCGTTTAACCCTGTTTTCTGCATCCTCTTCTCTCACACCAGATACCTTGATGTCCTCTTTCACTACATCCATAAACCTCCTCTTTGGTGTTCCTCTTGGCCTCCTGCCGGGCAGTTCCATGAATTTCCATCATGTCAGAACATAACCAATGAATAACATCATTCATGTTATTGAATTTCTTTTTACCCATTGCATCACATTCTTAAATTAACTAGTGTCTACAGTACCACTGAGAGAAAAACACTGCAGCGGGTGACAAAGAAGGCAGCCTCAATATGCGCCTCAGATGTGTTTGAAACTGAAGGGAGGAGGGGGCTGCAGTTGAGCACAGCTTGGGGGAAACCCGTTATTTATTTATTTATTTATTTATTTATTTTTATGATGCATTATGTCGGAGAGTCTATTTGTGCAGCACGTTTCCAATCGCACAGCTCAAGCTCTTTTCTACGGAGCAGCAATCAAGCCTTTTAAGGCATTAAATGAGCTGTCACCCCCCTTCCACATCCATGTACAGTAGAGCCGGGTGATGATGAGGCAGTGAAAATACAGCGAACACCAGCAGAGGCGGCAAACTTTTCTGATGTTTCAAATCCTGAGCCTGGGTAAAAAAAAAAATGGAACAATCGCAACACCACAACTGCTAAGTTGTGCTCCTGAGGCCACAGAATTTAGCAATTTGTCATACGGTCGCATATGCAATGGATGCAGGAACACTCTGTACAACGTTCACGCAATAACGCAACCACTGTGCCGTGAGAGTATTTTAGTGAGAACAAGCTATGAATATTGTGCACAGTATCCAGTGGACCTCGAAGGGTAGCGATGTCAGATGTACTCTTGAATCATACTGAACAAAAACAACAATGATGAAAGATTCTATTTATGACCCTACACTGACAGTTCTGGGATGCGGATTTCTCAGAAAGCTTCATAGTACAGATATAGAAGGTTTGTGAACCTATTCAAGGTGGTACATAAACTATGAATTTGCTGGTTGTTTCTCTTGTCAGGATTACAAACAACCAGAGATGGCACTACCTGCTGTACCCACACGAATGCAAGCCAGAGAGCTGATTAAATGTCTCGGTTGTCTATCAGCGTGTCTGATTACCAATCATGCCCTCCCCACGGTTGCTTAATCCGGAGAGACGGAGCTTTTAGTCAGCTCGTTGACACAAATCCAACTGCGAACGGTAAAGGTACTGACAGTCTTGAGTTTCTCAGATGAACAAAGGTGGGTAAGTCCCATCTGAACTACTATCCATTTTCTATCACTCATTCAGTGTCACGGGGGAGCTGGAGCACTTCCCAGATGATTTCCGAGCGAGTGGCAGGGTGCGGCCTGAAGTGGTTGCCAGTCAACCACACGCACATACAAACAGCTATTCATGCGCTATCTGGTTTGACAGATCATACAATTTCATGTTTCCTTCCTTTATGTGTCCCAGTTCAGATCAGGAAAAAAAAACCCCACACGGAATCAGATATGCTCTGCCAATGTGACTGTGGTGTAAGCAGACAGCTGAGATGCATCTCTATCGTTAGACATCAAACGTCAACACAAGGGTTAAAATGGGTAATCGGCCTACTTCTAGCCAAACAACACACCTTGATGATGGCAGGGTCACTCTCTCCAACATTGTTTCTTTCTCCACGTTGTCGCTAGCAGGCGTGGTCACTTCTCTGTTTATGACCATACTTCCAAAAAGGCACAAAATCGACTTTTGGCATTCTGAACTGCATGGTGAACTCATCCTAAAAGTACAGATTTAAGCCTGTTTTTTTTAAGATAACTAAAAGGCCACACACATGCAAGCACACACACAAAGATATGTGTGTCCTGCACTGATTGCTTTCCCATGGTATCATGGGAGCCCAAACAGTGATTTGGCTGCTGATCACATGACAAGCTGAGAAGGGCATTAGAGATGGTCTTCAATTGCTCCACGCAGTGGTGCGAGTGCTCCAAGGAAAGACTGAAGCGGAGTGGCATCCCAAACATACGCAAATATAATTGTGACGTGTGTGTGAGCGGGTGTATGCGCCCATCTGTGGTAAGATATCCATGTCTATTTGCAGGTGGCGTGTGTGTTTGTCCATCCGTCTGTTCACCAGCCTGCTTGACAGCAGCGGTTGCAGAATGTCTGAGCAAAGCAAACCCACCACCGCCACCCCTTACCATGCCCAGCACACACCCTCCTCCCATTGCCCCAGCACACCCTCGGCACGCAGCCACTGAGATGCTGCGTGAAATATTTAAGAGCGCAGCTGCAGTCAATAGCACAACAACCTTGGAATCAATGTCATGTGAATAAAAGAGCGGGACAAAGACAGTCGCTGAGCACAAATAGGAGGACGGACAGATGATCTGAAAGGCAGGGATGGAGGATGAGAGGATAAATGGAGCAGCGGCAGGGGAGTGATAGATGATAGCTGGAGTAAAACGGTTGGAGTCACGAGTGTGCTCGCGTTTCAAGCCATGTGCTGCTGCATACACTGTGCCCTGCAGCACATACACACACACGCACACACACCAACCGCGTCTCTAACGTGACTCCCCTTAACTCTGTGTGTGCGTGTGTGGAGAGATGGTAGGTTGGAGGAGTAGGGTGAGGGGAAGCAGCAGCAGTAGAAACGGGTAGGGAGGAGGGGAGAGATGGAGGAGGTTGCTGATCACTGCAGTAACGGAATTCCTCGTCTTGAATCTGGGGGTTGCCCCTCGCCGTCCCCCGCCTCTCGCCGTCTCGCTCTCACTGATCCCGATATGCTGGTCTCACCATTTCTCCCTGCTCATCTGCACTGCGTTGTACCTCACACTGCATTTCACTGTACTCTCCAACAGTTGTGAATGGTGTAAGATTGTAGGTCGTTATCCTACATTCTGACTCGGTCATCTACATTTTGAAGCTTCCAGGTTCCCAAATCAAACTTTTCCAGTTGAACGGGTCAGCAGGCTTAATAAGTACGATGTTTAGCATTAAAGGTAAACTCGAGATGTTAAAACTAGTAAATATTGTGACACCAAATCTCCGTTTTATACTTGCAAGAGAGCAAGTATAACCTCTTTCAAGAGATAAATACAGATTACAAACAAGTCAAATAACATTTTACATTTACACTGGGTGCTGTTGGGTGCGATGTCAGTGACATTCCAGAGTACTTTTGCTGCGCTCTGCTAGTAGCGCAAATACCGTATGACTTTACTGAAACGTTAAAACGTGCAATAATGGAGGCTACTGTTGATTTCATTTTTTTTTTTTTTTTAACCCTAGAGTGAGGAAACCTTTCTAAATCTCAAAATCACTGTATGGGTCGACTGACATAAATATACATTTTTGGCAACAAACACACCAAGGACGGATTAACGGTACCAATCTCCAACCGGACCAAAAACGTGAGCTATCCTTGCAAACGTAAATTTTTTAGGGTGGGGGAAACAGTTTCCACTTTGATTAAAGTGCCATAAAAAGAAAAAAAAAAGCAAGCTTGCAACACAAGAGAAATATTTGGCGAGTGTCGTATTTATCTTTGTTTCTATGTCTGTCGTCTAGTTATATTCTAGTTAATGAAGAATTATGTAAAACATTAGTATTAGACGGATGGGAAAACCAAAGTGCTGTTTTTATTTTCATCAACATTTGAAAACATCCCATTTGAATATAGAATCATGTTGACTAACAGACATGCAAATTTATCTTTGTAAAGACAGATTCTGACACAGGTCTGGTGTTAGACCTCATTAGATTACAGGTTTACATTATGTTGTATCCATTGAGTGTACGTTGTGGGGAAATGTGCATCATGCATTTACCACACAATATAATTCTTGGGAGAGCTGTTTTCACAATGAACATCATCAAAATCCAAGCCTATTTATATTGCTACCCTCACTATGAATCCGAAAACATTTTGTGACCTGTGACTAAAAGTTTTGGCTGAACTGAAGACAAAATGACAAAGCAGTTAAACATCTTTTCTCCCGTAGAACACCTCAGGGAGCAAAAAAAAAAAAGCATTAGGTGAATTGAGCAAACGTGATACAGCAGCGTGAAAGAATTATGCCGCTGACATAATTCCCATTTCATGATGCCCTTCTGGGAATGTGCAGCACTCTGTCATTTATCTGCACAATGGCTGCATCCATCCATGTGCTAATACGCTTTTCTGGGCGGCTACATCCCAGATAACGTGGTTGATTTCCCAAAGTCATTCATGAAATATTTCATACAGAATATGTAACAGCTCATGTTATTTCCTATCGATAGCATGTTAGTGAAGAACACAGCACTTATTTTTGGCATCACTGGAAATGGTACTTGTTTTAATATTAATCCTATTTACAGAAGTGGATATCCAGTCAGTATTGATGGGAGGGCCATCAGTCCGGCACTGATGGATGCCCGTTTTGCTGGCAACTAACAGAAATACGCCCTGCCATTCTTGTGTGTTTGTTCGCGGGGCTAAATACAAGCAGGGTTGCTTCCATTGACTATATATAAAAAGCACTTTGCACTTCCACTTCCATGTGGACTGTAAGTAAAAAAAGACAAATGGGGTTTAAGAGCTATTAAATTAGATGTGCAGTGTATCTACGATGTCATCACTTGTGAAAAGGAACGAAAGAAAACGGAACTCACATTCATTAAGCTAGTGAGGCAATGCGGTGTGCTTTTTTTTCTGGTAGTTTCCAGATTTATTGCTCTTCCAGGGAATGCAGAGTCGCAGACTTTAAAATCTATTTTCCCCTCGCTTCGATTAGTGCGCATAATTCACTATTCCCGAGAAATAAGCAAATGCCCTCGAAATGAATGCAAGAACTAATTACAGCGCTGTTTGCAACAATAGAATGAACCCAAGTGGTAGCTATAGCTATACGTTTGTCATCAAGATTTCAAAACCCAATTTTGGACAATATTCCATCATCATCTTATTGTAAAATAATGTTCAAAGTGCTGTTTCTCAAGTTCTGACACGTTAAGGAGAATGCACGTGAATTTAGCGTAAACCTTGTGACACCATGAGTTCGTCCTGTCTTGTATTGGTGGTTCAAGCGGGTGGTAGTCTCGGGGTAAGACATTCATATCGATGATGTGGCAAAACAGATTATTATTCCCAAATTCAGTTTCGATGTATGCCAATTCAGAACAAAGCTAAAAACACAAAACCACGGTTAAGAATGTCTCAAATCCAAACCAAAACAAGAAACTGTACTGCTGGTACCATATTTCACAAAGCACTAAAGTTTGATTCAGTTCGGAAGCCAATGTTTTTCAGTTCAATGGTTTCAGTTCTAATGAGTACAATGATACCAATCGCTTACTTCCCTTCAGGGATTTTGCAGGCTAGACCAAACTGTTGTAGGATTTAAACATAAGAACTGGAAACTAAATCAATCGGCTAGGGAAATCCACCGAAAGATAAGAGCCACTCTGCACTTGCTGGAGATACAGAAGTGGAATTTTGTGTAACAACTGTCATAGTCAAACTTATGCAATAGAGAAAAGGCTGAGAGCCAATTGATAGGTAATGAAACCTCCGGTCCTGTTCTTCAACACCACCGTATTACATAATCTCCGCTCACCCGCTGCAAAAACTGTTACAAAGCACAGCATGTCAGACATAAAATCATGACAATCTGATTTTCCCACTGCAATGCAGAGTTGACTGCAAGTTGGCTAGTGCAAACAACAAAATGTGACCGTGGTTACCGCATACAACACATAGCGAAATATATAATTCCATTTTAATTTTTGATTCTATTTTGACAAATTGGCTTTCCGACCTTGGATATGAGTTGATTCATTAATGCTTGCTTCAACGGCGAACAATTCTGATTCTGAGGAGATTAAATCTTGATTCCAATTGATTTTATAAAGCAAATTCAAGTACTAATGAAATAGGAATTCTTTCAGGAAATATTCTGCAAAACCAACACACTGCGGAAGATTGTGGTTATAAAATAATTAACATCAGGATTCTCTTTTTCCCTCTAGGGCAGATTTATTTCATAATAATCATAACAATAGTAATAAATTTTATTTTCATTCCTTCTAAAGTGGCAAACATTTCACCACACTATGGGTTGGAGGCAGAACAAGTGATATTAAAGCAACAATTTGGAGTTTAAACTACCGGTAGCCTCTTGACCTGGACATTGTAAACATCCTGCTTACAGTATGAAAATGTAATTCAACCAAGGATCGCGAAATTGTGGATTCCTGCGGGGATTACTGACCATTTGGCCGCGCACCTCACATGACTTCTCTACACCTTTTTGGGACCGACAACATGAGAATCTGCTGCATTATTGAACCATTGAAGCAAGCATTGAAATTGACGCTCCATTGTGGGATCCTCTTTCAAGAATTTGTCCCAACTGAGAGGCAGCACTTTCCTCTGAGCAGAGCAGAGCAGACTAGAAATGTAAAACCGTGCTTGCCTGAAAGATGCGCTTACACAATCTACACAATGTAGAAGTGTGTGGGAGCAGGTGTTTATTTTATAGGCACGATATGACCCTTTTTGATCGTTCATATAGCAGATGGCTCTTGCCGCTCGCGTCTGTGATAATTGCATTGCGAGTCACGCAATACTCAGCCCTTTTCCGAGCTACTATGAAGCGTGGACGAAGCAGCCTCTCCCCCTCTTTTCCTTTCTTCACCTTCCCTCAAACGTGGCTGATTTTCAAAGACATACGCAAATCCTGTCTTGCACAAAGACATTGCATACGCTCACTTTTCCATAAACTGGGTCCCTATTTTTTAAGTGAGCCTATGAGTTTGCAGAGAAAGCACCTTGAATCACAATCAATGCAGCTGAGTAAGCGCTGTTTCAGTCCTACTCTGCATCCTTAATTCCTCCTTCTCACCATTATTAGGAGCATAAGAAGAGTATGCATCTCCCTTTTCTGCCCACTCGACTTATTCAGGACTATAATGTGGTCATTGTAGTAATATGTAATCTATACGTTCTGACCTTGATTGTGACTGACTTTGAATCATCAAATGTTGAGTACTGTTCAAACAGCTCATGTCCGACTGCTCCTTCTATGGAGCAGAATGCTTCTGTGAACACCGATTTATTCGACTGGAGCAGCTTGAGGCGACAAATAAAGACTTTCAACGGGGGGTTACAAAAATGTTAAGCTTTAGGATAGTCTTCCATGTCTGACCCCCCTCTGGGTGTGAGGAAACGGGCATCAAAAAATACAACTGCGCATAATATTCATTTTGGGATTTTTCAGGGAAAGTCCATAATGGCTGTTATTAAAACCCATATTAGCATTAGGTTATCACCATTTTTTTCTGGTCTGCAATGCTCAAGGATGTAATATGTCCTACTTTTCTCACTGCCTTGCTCTCAAAACCTCCCCAAAAATTATTAATAAAACGATACATACAATACATCCTGATTTATATATCGCTTCCACAACAGCAGCAGCTGGAACAAAGCGCTTAACAAAACAGTTAATGTAAAGTAAAATAATAAACACAACACATAACATAAAACACGGACAGTCGTGCATTGATAACAGAGAAATCAGATTGTTTATCAGCAGTGCAAATCCCTTTCACGTAGCCTGTAAAAGATGGTACAGTATTTTGCCGTTTTTCACCATGTCACTGTTCTGTACAAATGTCTCTGACGCGGAAGGGGATGGGGGGCTATATGTGTCCATGTGCACCAAAAAAAAAAAAAAAGTGATAATCCAAGGCGCTTGGCTTGCTTTCCACACTCAAAGCGTTGCTGCCACAAGCAGAAACTAGCAGCCGGCCACCGCGATCACTCACCAAGCTAAGTGAGGCAGAAGAGTGGATGACCAAACGACAGCAGGAACGTGCCACCAAGATCTTGTCACTCTAAATCAAGTCGGGCTTGCCATTGGTGCACAAGTATGTGGAGCATGATTTGGGCATACGGCATGAGATCCGGCCCCCAAAAAAAGACGATTTTAACAAAAGCATGAAACAAAAGATGTTATTAAGACACTTGGGAATTGTTTAAAATTGTGAAGCAAATGCATACTGTATATGTTTCAACAACACTATGTAATGATATGTATCACCCACATTTCTTCCGAGTTTATTTTGAAAAGAAAATCACATTACATTAGCTTAACATGGAACACTTTTTGGTAATAATTTTACCAATCGAACTCCTTTAGCGTAACTGCGTGTGTCGCTGTGTGCCTGCATGTGTTGTGTGTTTAAGGGTGACTCGGCAGACTACAGCATCCCAGTTAAGGCAATGAATTTCTCCTGAGGCCGCAGCTGCTATTTATGAAGTGGGGCATGGGAATGTTCCTTTTGAGGAAACACTGACTGTATTCCTCCTCATGACAGCCCTGTTCTTATGACACAGAATGCCTTAGCAATGACTCAGACTAACTGTTGAAGGCCTTTCTGTTATTGCACTGATCCTCCATGCAAGATAAGACAGCTCAAAAGTTTAGCAAACAATCAGCTTCAGTAGATGTCTGATTACATCACTCTGTGCTCAATGGAGAGAGACAGAGAGAGAGAAAAAGAGACAGGGAGTGAGCGACACCTCGAAATCGGACTCCATGGAATTGCTGCTCTCTGCCTTCTCGGCTGTGTCAGCAGCTCGGTCTGAGTTTTACTTTGCGCCATTCCACATGGACATGGCATAGCATGCAGCAAGACGTGTTGTAATTAACTGACATGTGCTTCACCAGACACTGTGGAGGTGGCTGTGCATGTCTAATTTGGCATTTTTCCCCCCAGGATGCATGCGTGCATGGCAGTGATCCGATCACTCAGGCCGATGTTATAGACTTTATGATACATTGCCAACAAAGAAATACGATTCACTCCAATTAAGATGGGACAAAATCCAAGCTGCTTGTCTCATGGGTGGGGCGTAAAATAAGGGGAAAAAAACCTGTACACTGTCACATTTTAATCACATTTTCATGTAAGAATCATTGTAGGTGAGTACTTAAAGAGGAGGTGTGTATATATATATATATATATATATATATATATATATATATATATATATATATATATATATATATATATATATACACACACACACATTACATAA
>CAAKHF010011299.1:0-12229 GCA_901007745.1 Hippocampus kuda
CAAGCATGTTAGTGGAGCTGGATAGGCTGGACATGGACGCTATGTTAGCTGCGTGTCCGCTACTCTAGTTATTTCAGAGTCCTGTGTGTGTGTGTGTGTGTGTGTGTGTGTGTGTGTGTGTGTGTGTGTGTGTGTGTGTGTGTGTGTGTGTGTGTGTGTGTGTGTGTGTGTGTGTGTGTGTGTGTGTGTGTGTGTGTGAGAGAGAGAGAGAGAGAGAGAGAGAGAGAGAGCGAGAGAGAGAAAGAGAGAGAGAGCGATGTCCTCCCAGCCTCCTCGAGCCAGTAACCATGACAACAAGATGGCTGGGAGACTTGTTTCAAGCTCAATTGAGGCCGGTTGTCTTTCTTTCTCTACAAAATAGACCTGGGCAACGTTTCAAAAAGCAACGTGTCTTCGGTTTAACTAATGAAGACGGAAAAGGGGCGATAAAATACGAACACACCTGTCATAAAATCCCACGACCTATTCGTTGTGTTAGCTAAACACACACTGCAGGTCTAGACCTAATATTATGATCCCAGATTAGCAAGAAAAACAGCACGTCAAGCACCCCGCCAGCCCATATATCATGACACACAAATAGACCAGAACCGTGTTCCAAGTTCATTAAGATACTGTGCTATCATTATGCAACGATAACCGCAGTCGTCCAAAATGAATATTTCTTCACTCACCGGTAAAACGCGAGCGTGGCGATGCTCCTCTGTCGCCGTCTGTCTCCGTACATCCGCACCGGGGAATAGCGCGATCGAACGGGTTCGGTTCTCCTTCCCAAATATCTCTCTCTCTCTCTCTCTCTCTCTCTCTCTCTCTCTCTCTCTCTCTCTCTCTCTCTCTCTACCTCCCTCGCCTCAGCTCTTGAGGACGGACGGCCCGTCTCTACCGCCACACGATGCCGCACAGTGTGTCTGGTGGGCGGCTGGGATGCGCTTCGGAGAACCGTCACTCTCACTGGCTGGGCTGGAGCAGCGCGTCACTGGTGCCAGTACAGCCTGCAAGGCAAATCGGCACCAGAGTTAACTGGAACGCATTTGAAAACTCGAAATGTGTTGGATGTACAGTACTGGAGGAGGATGAAAGAGTGAATGAAGGTCCTCCTCTTCGATTCACACTGGCCTATTTATTTCACAGGCTATTGACATCACATGAGTCGTGATTGGAAGGGGGGAAAGTTGGAATAGTGACCCGGGAAAAAAAGCACAGCCTGCAGATGATTTACCGCGTTTTAAATAGTTCTGTCCAAGGTCTAAAGTACCACAGATTTCATATCCAGGCGTACGCATTCATCATGCATGTTTGGTTAGAAAGGACATTGACGTCTGTTAGAGAAATCAAGATGAAGTAGCCTGATTTGATACATTCTAGGCCAACTGCCGGATAAATAAATCAACCAATTTAAACCCGATTTGGGGCCATGCACACGTGTCAAGAATAGAATCTTTTGGCAAATGGTGAAACTGCACCTCCAAAGAAGTTTTTATCTGCTTTAATAAAGCGGAGACACATATTTAAATATATCTCCATCCATCCTCATTGAAAAAAATGTTGCAAAAAGTAAATAGACTCTAAAAGTCGATTTGTTTTGCCTGTCATTATGTCGCAGGCAAAGATAAACAAAATACAGTTTAATCATTTATGCTCAATCTGGTGTCAATCTGTTTTTTTTTTTGTTTGTTTTTTTACCTTGGTGCTTTCTACCATCTTTGTTACTGATTTATTGCTTTAGTGTTGTATATATGATAGTTGCTCCATGTACAGCACTTTGTATGCAGCGATGGCTGTTTGAAAGTGCTCTATAAATACAGTTGAGTTGAGTTGAGTTGGTTTGCCAGAGTATTTTAAACAAACCTACGTCGGGAACATGAAACTGCCCACAATAATGAGACAACCACAATAAACCACTCAAATGCAGACAATCAATTAGGCAGCCTGGAGAACAAACACAAATAGCACTTGGTGTCAGCTGACACCCTTTGGAGAAGTACTGATTTATTCGTGGACGTCTTTGTGAAAGCGTTCCTCACAAAATGAGGAATTGATTTTCTCCACATATTTGTGAACAGAGTGAGATTGTGCCGTCAACAAGCAATTGATATCTGCCCTGAGCTGTGATGACGTGGCCGCTTAGTGTCTTTAAATAGAAGAATGTTATTTACCTGTGCATTCTCTATCTGCTATCTGCACTGTCCTCAACAAGCCTCAACCCGATGCCATTTATTTGCTGTAAACCAGCACAGTTAAAAGAGTTTAAATTTAAAAGAGTTCTGAGATACCTTGCTTTTGCACGCTTGAGTCAAATCAAAATAACAATCAAAATTGTTATTTACACAACATATTTGTGGTCTTATTGAAATCAGTTTGTTTTTAAAGCATTCCTGAGTGACTGACTACACTGTCTCACTGTCATGAAATGGAAGATTTAAGAATGTTTAACATTACTTTTAGGTAGTGAAAACAACCTCGTTTGCACAGTTCGTCAAATAATGACATGCTTGCGTCAAGCTGTATCCTATTTGCCATGCCTAGTTAAAATTTACTGTAAACTGACACATATAACAAACAATTAATAAACATTGTATATACCACAATGTTCAACCCTATAACTTTATCTAACGAAACTCAGCTAGCTTAATGCTAACAAACACTGTAAACCCCCTTTGACAGCATTCAGACCAGCGTGCATCCGTTAACTCGAACAATGAACCATGATAAGCTTTCTAATCAATGTATAACGAAAGCTGAACTTGCCATGAGATCACACCGTCTTCAGCTGGCATGACTGGATACGCCATTGAGACAAACTCGATTCTGACTGTGCTTCGATTGTGCGTTGGCTTACTTTATGTCACTCCAGAACAGAACTCCAGTGAGGTTTCATGGAATTTGCTGACGACTTGAGGAACTCTACATATGCCGATTGTGTGACCTTGCGTCACTTTTAAGGTCAGCTTTCGTGGAAAATGTTGGTTGAATCCCCTTTGAACAATATGGAAGTACCACTCTTGGAATGTCACCTCAAAGCCACCAATGTGTTTACATTTATTTTATTTTATTTTATTTTTTTACAAAACACCAACATTGTATGATGTTTCTTTCTTGGGTATTGGACTAAGCCTCTCAGGCTTTACTGCGAAGTCACTATGGATTGAGAAGCTCCGTCAATGGAGGGATCTCTTGTGATCAATAGCACATGAGAAGGAGATGGAAAAAAACTGAAGTATTAGGAAGAAGCAGGTTTATAAAGTCATGAGGGGGGTTGTGGGCAGAACAAAAGAGGCTGGTGTGTGTGTTTGAAGACAAGGGGAGGAGAAGGTTAGACAGGCAAGGCCCACTGTGAGGCAGGTTGGGGGTGGGCGGAGAGGATGTTCTTGTGCAAAAGATGGAAAGACATGATAGGAGGGGGGGGTTCAGATGACAACGGGAGGATGCACAGCTGACCAGAGAATGAGAGATTCAAAACATAGTTTCGGGGGAACCTACCGGAGAGGCGATGTCAATCCTAATTACTAATTCATTAACCTGCTGGTCTCCCCCCACCCCCCGTAGACATACACACATATACACAGACACACATTGCTCCCTCATTTGTGTCCCTGGAGAGGCGGAGAGATGGATGGAGAAATAAAAGTGGTGTGTCTGCTGCTAAGTGACATCTGCTGGACCATGACGGCGGAAACATTTAGGGGACACTGGAAATCCCTGATGTGGCAACGGGATGGGGGAAGGCAGGGTCGAGTTATTGCTGGGTGATGAAAATAAGATAACAGCTTGGTTGGATGGGGTGAGGCGGTCCCCTGTAAGGCTGCATGAAGAAGTGAGTTGTTGTGTCGAGAAAAGACATAACCATGTGGTGTGGGCAAGGTTTGCAAGGGTGTGCCTATCCTATGACTAATGACGAATCAATAGGCTAATGTTGATGAGCTCAACGAACAACATTATGAAAATACACTCATTGGCTGCAACATCAGGTATGCTTGCACAAGCTAATGAAATCTAACACCAAGGATGGCATCAAACATTCTGCCAAAAAAGTGTGTTGCACATACAGTACAGTATTGCTTATTATGGGTTAGGTCCCAGATGTGGGCAAAATGATGGTAGAATGTAGAGTCCTGTTCAGTAATATGACACAAAATCACTTAAATGCCACATTAAAAAGGAGCACCTCTGACAGTATCAATCAAAACTTCCCATCAATATCTTTTTTGTTACACCCCTTGAAGTGGGCATACAGTTGTACCTAATGAAGTGTCTAGTGTGCTACAGTGCAAAAGGTATTCATGTTGCTCTTTTTCAACATTTATTTTCTTACAGCCCTCACATTATTTTTTACTGTGCAAATTCTTCACAAGAAAACAAACAATGTAACCTTTTTTCAAAGGGTCTTAATAATAATAATAATAATAATAATAATAATAATAATGTGATTAGCTGACAACCAGTTCAGGGTGTACCCCACCTACTACCCAAAGACACCTGGGATAGGCACCAGTGTGCCCATGACGCTCCTGAGGATATTCGGATTAAAAATGGATGGATGAATAATAATAATAATAATAATAATAATAATAATAATAATAATAATAATAATAATAATAATAACAATACAGAAGTAGCTACATTGGCATTCATAGCCTTTGCTGCATGTAGCTCAGAATTAAGCTCAATGGCATCCTTATCCACTGATCATCCTTGAGGTGTTTCCACATGTTCATTGGAGTCCATTTGTCATCAATTCTGTTGAGTGAACCTGATTTGGAAAGAAACACAAGGTACCCTAAATTGACTGTGCAGATCGAAACTCAAATCAAGCATTAAGTCAACGGAATTGTTGGTAGACATCCAAGTCATTATTGCCTCAAAGCACCGACACTGGAAAAGGTACAGAACCGTCAGGACAATAGCTAGAGTTGGTCGCCCGTCTAAACAGAGCGATCATGGGAGATGAGCCTTTCTCAGTCGGGTAACTCAGAATCCTCTTTTGAAAGAAAACAACATTGCAGAACAATAAACATCCCTGGAGCAAACCACCAATCAAGCAACATCCTGCATGAAAACCTGCTCCAGAGCACTCTTGATTTTGGAGAAAATTCATCTACCAACAACCCTAAACACACAGCCAAGATTTCAAAGCAGTGCAACGTATTGTAAATACTTTTTATTGTCTAAATCTAAATACTTTATGCATGTTTTCATCGTGGGAGTTGTAATATTGGAATTGCAATCAGGTCGGACTACTTGTCAAACATGGACACACACCTGCAGTGAGGAACTTCACACAGTACATCATTCAATCTAAAACAATGCATGCCTACTCTACACCGAAAAAAAACCCCCAACAGACCTCTACAAAGATGGGAATATACTGACTGAGGTGGAATGAGTAAAGGAAAAATCCTACAAACGAGCATCGATCCAAAGAGCTTAGCGCTCATAAGCTGTCTGCTGCGACAGGGCAAACAACGGGATGCTGGTTGAGGCATGGCACACACAGTACACACATGTTGATGCTAAGTGTGTTTTGTGCGTTTCAACATTTCAATGACATCAAAGTTTTGTTTTTGTATTTTTGTTTATAGTTGCCACTCGGGTGATTTGATGGTGTGGCATGATCTGCTTTACAATGACCTCATTGTTGGTCATTTCAAAAGAAAGGCACCTCAGCTTCATTTGGCTTCTGACATCGTTATTCAGACTCGATGAGAACAGCTTCATCAGCTTCGTTGTCATGGAGGAGGAAGGGGACATTGCCTGTCTGAGTGTTGCTTGTGTCAGGATGTCCACAGGCATGAAAAAGTATGCCACATTGCCCCTGATAAGTGAGTCTCGGAGAGGTTTCCATCACTTTCACCTGTGTGCACTTGTTCACCACATAGAGCCAAAGGGGGAACATTTAGCACCTGAAAAAATGTCCGTGTTTGTTTTGTGGAGCGCGCATGTGCTTGTGTGTGCATGTGATTGTGTGTTTGAGAGACCGCCAGACAGACAAACATGGGACACCCTGCCAACATCATGACAGAGTGTGCCATGTGTGTTTTGAGATTCATTCTGTCTATCGTGGTCAGCGTGCCAACTGAGAGTTTGCCGGGCAGCCAGGTCAACAGACTGACATGTTGCCGTAGCAACAGCAACATGCTCAGTCCTCCTGTACGCCAAGTGGTAAATATAGAATTAAGAAGTCTTTGAAAAGAAAAGAAGAGAAAAATAGTACTAAGCTGACACACAGATGGAGTCGGGTTCCTTCTGCATTTGCCTTCCAAGAGCTGACTTGAGCCACTCGAAATGTGATTTTGTGCCTTTTTTTATGTGAATTGCATCCGATTTCCAGAAAACCCAGACTCCTGACAGAGCATCATTTTATAGAGCTTAAGAGTGTGCGGAAATAGAATGCATAGCTCCCTGCTGGTTTTCTTTCCAAAGAATAAGCCAACACACACTCACTCCTGTTTTGACTGTTCTGTACGCTTTCCGGGGGGGTACTGAGCCTGTGTTCAGATGTAGCACTTTCTACAAATGTTTTTCCACTGTTGATCCAGCTGTATGAAAAGCAACCATTTTTAGCCTTCAGCTTGGATAAGTTTCACAGCCCGGAGCTAAAGAACCTGACAAAGCCATGAATAGATGGAAACTTTCGAACCAAATCTCTCCTGTGAAAAAAAAGAAAGTGGAATAATTCACCAGAAACTCAAGTCATGCATCCTGCTTCACTAATTGCTGGTCTGCACTCCATCAAGTAACCATTATTATGAACATAATAGGACATGACTTTTGCTTATTATCTAAAGAGGTCTATAAATACAATGATTTATTTGTTCTATGCCAAAACCCCGCGAAACAAATCGAACAGAAATTCAACATAGGGGCTTGAGGAGAATGGTGCTCAATGATGGCCCCAGCTTGCTTGTTCTGCCTTGGAAAGAAAAATACTGTCAATCTTTGTGGTCTGTCTAACCACAACCATCATGTTGTGCAAAAAATATTGCGGGGTGTCTTATAAAACGCTTCATGTGATATATATATATATATATATATATATATATATATATATATATATATATATATATATATATATATATATATATATATATATATATATATATATATATATATACACAGTAGATTGATAGATAGGTCTCCAACTTAAGGTCTACTTGTATAGTGTGCTCTCTATCCTCACTACTAGTGAAACAATTCAGCCCACTAACGGAACAGTGTCTTACTTGTCACATTTTTTCCACTACTGCCTTTCTGACCCTTCTGGTCATGGACCTTTCTGCACACGAGTAGGATAAGTGCGACCACATGTTACTTGTGAGACAAAACTGCTTAAAACTACATCTGAATGCTATAAATACTACTTGTGATGATAAGTAGTATAATTTTATAATGTCACTTATGCTACCAGTAACATGCAGTTTTCAACTAGTACACATTTGTGCCTTGCTAGGAATATGTACTTTGCACATAGTTGTCCTACTTGTATGAAAATGTATCCTCGTAGTGAAGACAAACAGCTACATGGAACTTAAAGTGAATATCAAGGATGTGGAATAAATGCTTCAACGGCTTTCCATTAGTCTGTGGTTACCCATAACACGTGAAGGAAGGGGGGGGGGGGAGTTACCAGAGGTCTGCGGACAAGCTAACAGTGGTTAAACTGCTTTCTCTCAGTGCATATCATTCATTTTATTATGAACTCGCTTTCAGACGGACTTTGCGTAGATTGTAGTGTTTGATTGTTGGTTTGGAAAAATCATCTGCTTAAACTACTGTCCCCTCGACATGTATACAGATATATTATATTTGTTTTCCTCGTGTCTTCGAATATTACAGTTTTAAATCCCTCCAATAACAGTTTGGCATATTCAGCCATGACACCATCTTTGCTTTTTCCAAGCAGGTCTGAAGAAACATTTTTCTGATGACTTTGCCGACTCATTTCTTATTTTGGTTTTCACAATGGTGACTGCAGGGCCACCTAGTGTTGAAAGTAAGAAGTACAATGCACACCACCGCATACTTAGTGCAGACCATAGTACAGTACAGTACATGTTATTTTTCGAATGTGCTGCAGGAGATAAAAAAGGATCTGCCCGGCGGCCCAGATTTTGGACAGGCCTGAATGAGAATCTACCGATTCAGAGCTGGGGCTACATTTTACCGAATAAGACTTCTAAATGCTTCCAATAATTTGATGTTCGACTCGAACTTTATTATAATCCTCCTCGTTAGGTATTGTAGTGAATCTTTCAAATCATAGATTTCAGTTGTTTGGATTTGTTTGAGCAGAAATCAGAGGAGAGTAAAGTAAGGGGAAAAGCTGGAATCATATTTTCATGTTCTCAACTGATCCCCTCATTCTTTCCACCCTATTATGCATATTTTGGTTCAGGAGTGTGGAAAATGTTGCTGAGTAGCCTTCATGACTGCCTCGGAATTGGAGAGCAGGCAAGGATAAAGTTATTAAGCAGCACGTGAGAGGCTGAGTTCACCAACCCTCCATTCTGCGCGCCAACCCACACTCCTGTCTTGTGTAGTAAAAGAATAATATGGACTAAATCACAACTACAATGGTGTTTGGTGCTGCGTGCGATTGTGTGATTCACTGCTGTTCTATGTACAGCAATGAGTGTGGATTGTTGACTAAGCTTTTCTTTTAGTTCCTTGCAATATAAATTATATAGAACAGTAACTTCAAAATATATCATTCAGCTGCTCACATCTTCGTTACAAACCTAGTAACCCAACACATAATACATCCACCCATCCATCCATCCATCCATTTTCTGTTCCGCTTTATCCTCACAAGGGTCGCGGGGGGTGCTGGAGCCCATCCGGAGCTGTCTTCGGGCAGTAGGCGGGGGACACCCTGAACAGGTTCCCAGCCAATTGCAGGGCACACAGAGACGAACAACCATGCGCGCTCACACTCACACCTAGGGACAATTTAGTGTGTTTTTGGAATAGGGGAGGAAACCGGAGTACCCGGAGAAAATCCACATAGGCCCGGGAGACCATGCAAACTCCACACAGGGAGGCCGGAGCTGGAATTGAATCCGGAACCTCTGCACTGTGAGGCTGACGCGCTAACCACTGGATCACCGGGCCGCCCACACATAATACAGTTTTACAAATATTAACTGGCCAGTGGCTAAACACAATTCATAGTAGGACACAGATATAATCAAATACAGGCTATTTTCGTGTTGTTTGGAGTGTTTAGAATACTTTAATTTAAATTATTGTTCTTATTAGAGGTAAGCATGGCTCGGGCCTTCTGTATAGAGTTTAGGTTTTCCCCTTGTGCTTGTGTGAATTTTCTCCCACTATTCTGGCTTCTTCCCACATTTCCAAAATGGTGTGAATTTCCATCCATCCATGAATCCATTTTCTGAACCACTTATTCTCACTCAGCCCGCGGGCGTGATGGGGAATATCCCAAGCGTCATTGGGCGAGAGGGAGTGCATTCATTTTTGTTGTGCGGCACCGTCCCACTTGTCCAGCAGAGGTCACTGTGTCTACAAAATATCATCAAAACGTGCTCCGCATTAAAATAGTCACCTCGTCCACGTGCTCGATGACGCTTTGCCGATAACTGTGGGAACTTTCCCAAGGTGTGTGCCGATGGAAATACAAATGTAGGTTGATGACAAGGATATATGGATCGCTCGCAGTGGAAAACAATTTCCTCATTATTCCAGGACAGCAACGGATCATTAAAGGAGTGGCTCTAGTCTTGACCTGACTAATACTTCCATTCACGTCTCGTGATATTTATGGGTGACAGTACTGTATTGTTTTCCTTCCTGGTTCAGACATTTTTTTCCAACTTCATATTAAATGATATTCTGCCTATATAGCTGTATATAGGAGGAAATTGCCTCAAAATAATCAAAGAGGAAGTGAAAGGAAATGTGTTTTTGTTTGTTTGTTTTGAGTGATTGTCATTGTTTCATTTATTTATATAATTTACATTTATTTGTTCATTGTTCCTCACAGACCCCACGATGCCAATGCTCTATTATTCCCATGTCTCAACCTTGACCTTTCCTTAGTCTCACCAGTGACAAACAAAGAGAAAAACAAACAGGTGTCTGGTATCAGTGTGACTCAACTTTTGACAGAAACTCATCTGTCCTGACCACTGATCGATGTGGTTTCATTTGGTGTGCTGCCATGTGTAGAATTACAAGAACTAATGAGGTTGTTGTTTTTGTTGAGGAATTTATGTGCAGGCTCCGAGAAAGGCACATCCGTTTTGGCCTAATGGGGTCACATAATCTGGTGGAATTATCACCAGCATAACAATAAAATATCAACGTGGGTGCACATGTAACCAATGAGATGAAGTTATTATAAAAATACAGTTTATACATTTGCAAAGGCATTCCGATTGACTGTGGTATTTCGTTAAGAATGACCAACAGCTAGATCAGAGAACGAAAAAATATTGCAAATTGCTCTCAGTGTCGTGTAGTCCACTTGCTGTCTTTGTAGGGGCGTGTGTGTGCTTCACAGTTTGGGGTGCTACCTAAGAGTGCAGCCACCACTGGGTCTGCCCACGGTTGTCATGGTAACATCATCCATACTCACCATTGGCCCAGCAGTTTTGGCCAGATTTCACAGAGACAAGAAATGGGATTCGTAAAGTGTACTAAAATGAAAGATCCTTGCTATCTTTTTTATTTTACAGACAAAACTAAACGTGTGTGTAACAGAAGAATTTCTGAACTGGACCCTCGTGCCTAATTAAGCGTCCAGTGAGAGGAAAGAGCCATAAATACTCAAGAGTCTGTAAGTGCCAATCTCCTTCGTCAACTGGACTCTAAAATGGTGGCATTGTGAGGTAGGAAGGACAAAGAAAACACAATGAGCGGTGGCTTAATAAACGTGCCAGCAACCTGTCATCAGCTTAAGTGCGTGCATTCTTTCCTGCACATGTGGTGTTTTGATTACTGCTTTCACACAAAGCCAGCAGGACTTCCTACAGGAAGAAAACAACGGAAGGAGACTGAAGATCAACAACCGAGTCTCTGGTAAACAGATGAAATCGTAAGGAAAAATGAATCCCCCGCTAGTTCCTGTTTGTGGTGTCCACATGATGCAATCACATACGAAAGAGCTTATTATGGTTTTATTTATACAGTACTTACTAGACAGAAGTAGGCCTACTTCTGCGTGCAGCAGAGTTAACACTTAAGAGTCATTTGTAATGACGCTGAGCTGTTTTTATATCACGTATTTGGAAATGCACCTTTTATTTATTTTACGTGATTCAATTTTTTTGGCAGGTGATTGGGGAAAGAGGAGGGAAAAGATCAAAGTTTTATCGTCGGTCCGTCCCACTGCTGTTGAGTACAAATGCAGTAGAGTAGAGCTGAGACGGCATTCCACCCCTCTGACGACTGAGCTCACCCACACACACACGCACACACATGCCTACACAAACACACACACTGTTCCATGCGCCCACGTCACACACTCATCATACCGCTCTCTTGAGGAAGCTCAGACTAGTATAAGGAGATGCTGGCGGCTGGCAGACAAAGTAAGTCCGCTCTCATTCTCTCTCTCATTTTGTCTTTGTTGTCATCGCCATTCTAGAGTCTGCCTCACTTCATTTGTCTCCGGCACTCTGCTGTGTCACTGTGAAAGCAGCCGCTGCGTTCTCACATGGGGTGACTTTTAAAACTTTTCGCTCAGTATGCATTGCACACACCTTGCACCTCTTTCTCCCTCACTCACACACACACACACACACACACACACACACACACACACACACACACACACACACACACACACACACACACACATACTCTCTTTCTTTTCTCTGCATGTGAGCCAAGTAAGATCTGAGCCCATTTGCATGTTGGAGCACGGCCAGAAGGGCAAGCTTTGTCTTGACATGGGAACAACAGAGTTAGGCCTGTGAATGTTGATTCTCTATTTACTGTCTCCTCGCAACTCTGTTGACTATGCTTAGTTAACTATAGCAGCTAGGGTGCCGGACCCTGGTAAAGGACTGCTACCTGTCTTGCAGACATGACACACCTGCAGATATAGTATCTTAGATGCATCAGACAGACTGTATCAATACATTTTTGTAAATCACATGGGGGGGGGATCCCTTTGGCTTTCAATCTGGCATGGAGATGCTGTTTTTTGTCATCTGATCTGACTTTTTGTGATTTGTTTAATTTTTACATGTTACATCATTTATTGAAG
>CAAKHF010011302.1:0-19216 GCA_901007745.1 Hippocampus kuda
ATGTTTTTAGAATTGGGAGGAAACCGGAGTACCCAGAGAAAACCCACGCAGGCACGGGGAGAACATGCAAACTCCACACACGGAGGCCGGAGCCGGAATCGAACCCTGCACCTCCGCACTGTGAGGCGGACGTGCTAACCAGTCGTCCATCGTATACGTATATGAAAAATATGAATCCCATATGATTCATAATCATGACATCAACTCATTTTTATGAGAAGTGAAATACCGTGGAGTATACTAAAAGTTGCATTGTGTATGGAGATACAGTAATGGTAACAGGTATGTTGATACCAAAACGAACTTTGTATTATTAACGCAGTCGACTCATGAAAGGCGGTGTTACATATGACCATGTTTACCGTGTCAACATCACTCAAGAAAAGAGGCAAAAGGTTCACATGGTCACTTTGATAACTGTAACCAGTAACACTTCCCACTTTGTTCTTCATGAACAAATAATCACCTGAGATAGGTTTCGTAACACGTTTGGGTTTTCTTTGACCTCCCATTAAGTGTTTCAACACTGGAATGTTTGCACTGCAATTCCAATCAAATGTTTAACCATGACAAAATAGTACTTATAATGCTGCTGACCTTATTTTGGCATGTTCGTGATGTTCTGGGACTTTTGTACAGAACAAAGAGGTGAGGTCAGGATGTTGAGACTATTTTTATAGACAGGAGTTCCTGTTTTTCTATTTAAGATTACCTCAAATTATACAGTTCCAACTTAAACTCAAATACAGTAAAACCACTCACCTTTTGAAGAAGGTTCCTGTTATCAGATGCTACTGTGGTGTGGTCTGTGTTGAGAAACATTTGGGCATGACAATTTCAAATATGAAAAATACACACACGAGGATAATCGAGCCAAATTTAAGATCCGATATAAGTCAGGCTAGTTCCGTTCATCAAAATACTATCGTGTGGTGTAAATTGGGTTAAAGAGTAATTCAGCCTTCTTCCCGAATTCCAATCAACATTAGCAAAAAGCTGATTATTGCATGTCTTGAAAAGATTATTAGAAATGATCCCAAAGTGAGGTTTGTGTTCAGAATGATCCCCCCCCCATTTATAATTTAATATTTTTCCTTCCTTCCGCTCAAAGTCAGCAAAGGCCCGATTAGCAGATGTCTCAAAAACGATAATCCTGAGCAATTATCTCAAGGTTTGATGTGTGTGTGTGTGTGTGTGTGTGTGTGTGTGTGTGTGTGTGTGTGTGTGTGTGTAGTGTGAGTTTGTTTCTACCCAATCTGCTGGCACATCATTCCGACCTGACAGTTGCAAAAGTTAAGGCTACGTCCTGAGATTCAGCATTTTTTTTTTCAATTCCAATCACGTCAGCAAATGCATGAAACAATGTGTGTGACATCTAAACTGGTGAACAACAGCTGCAGAGGAAACGTGTTGTTCTGTTCAACAGAAATGCTACTCAGGACTGGGAGGGAGTGTAAAGGTTGAAGGTGAGTCATGGGCTTCATTTGGATAGTTTCTTACAAAATTAACACTTGATTACGCTACTCAAAAATCCTCAGCCAGACCTTATCTCTCCTGAAGTCAGATACACACATACCGACTTTAATCATTGTCACTTGGTTTTAAAATGTGAGTGACCACACACACTGTGGGGAAGAAAATCAACATATTTGCTAAATGCGCTAATAGTTATGTTATCTATATCTTAATTTTAGTATTGTGTATGGCCGACGCAAGGCCACATGTGCCAGCTTCATGCCGAATATGGGCCAAATGTCTTTGCTGACTGGGTAGCATAGTGTCAAATCTATACAGTATTCTACTTTTACACAGTATATAGTTACTTGGGATATCTTGTTTGAGTTTTCCACCTCGATGTAGTTACCACATAAGCTAAATTAGCCTAGCTTAGTCTTTTGTACTTTCCAATGGTCTGAATGTATCTTTCACATCTGAGCACGGACGTATATGTGAATGGACGAACCATGTCGCTGACTCCCCGTCGGGAGAAGTGAAGCCACCGACGGACATTTTATGTTGCCACTCGCTAAGCCCATCAGACAAAAATGCGAAATGTAAACCGAACCTCTGTGTGTCACAATTCACAATGGTCAGATAATATTTTTGTCTTTTGGTCACTTTGAAATCGCTTTGCCAGCCCCTTTCCTATTGGACGGGCCTTTTGACATCACTGCGACCGCTCTCTTGAATTGAACATTTTTTGAATTCCAGGGCGTGTCGTGGTGTGGCATGCATCTACGTTCCGTCTTTGAATTTTTGTAGCACATTGCTCTATGAAATGGGTTTGTCGATGGCATGCTGTGCGTTGCAATCGTATCTTAACACAGGATAATCACTCAGGATGATCTTTTCCAGCCATCCGATCAGGCAGGAGTTGACTTTGACCTGAGAGTGAGAAAATGTTTAAATTTGGCCCAATTTTCTGTATGTGCGTAGCCAGATCAGAGTCCTCCATGAAAGGGGCCTTAAATTCTCCCGATGATCGTTATGTGTGTACCCTTACATGATTAGCGATCGTTTTATGTCACAGTCAGGTGATCCGTAGCTCAGCCCTACTCAGTGTTGGCTCTTAGACTGGAATTATTGACAGGTTCAATATTTACACTTGTCAGCCTCTAATGTTTTCTCAGCACATCGGGGCTATGAATCTTTCTTAAAACACCCTACACAAGATAATTGTGAAAATCTCTCAGAGACGTATGATAAGCCAAAGACTTTACGATTGTGCCCATGACTGCATCGTTGTATTGGGGGAGGGGGAGCACCTATCAAACATTTCCCGTTTCTTGACAATCCCACGCCTCCAGTTTTTGTCCATCACCAGAATAGTGATGTGATAAAACTAAAATGTCCGCCCTTGCACAACCACACGATGTGCAAAAAGTGGCGATGAACCCCTGCTAAACATTAACTTCCATTGAGATCATTTGGAGAAGCAGTCAAAAGTTGGGCCCAAAGTGGGGTCAACACTCGCTTATGCAATGTGACACCCATTGAACGGGGTCGGAGGGTCCTGCTTTATTGATCCAGTCGTTTGTTTTGTATTTCTCCAATTCAGCACAGTTACCGGTAATCAAAAAAAAAATTTTTAAGTGGGACATTTGTGTTGGCAAGGACATTTTTTGTTTGTATATTGAAAGCTAAAGTAATTCTGCATAACGGATGGTTCAGTAGAAATAATCAAATAAGACAATGTGGTTGGATAAGTGTGCACACCCTCTTAACCAGTGATGTGGCTGCATTCACAATTAACCAATACAATTCAAACTCACATGAAATGCAAGTCAGTACACATCTGCCTCCGTTTAAAGCACAGGTGTCAAACTCAAGGCCTGGGGGCCAGATGTGGCCCACCACATCATTTTATGTGGCCCGCAAAAGCAAATCAAGCATGTCAAATTCGATAATGCTTGCTAAAATCTGAACCAAAATTCCAAATTGTCATATGTAATCCACAATAACAGTTATTATTCTTGACTTCTGATTTAAAAACTAGCTATTCATCAATTTGTTGTGCGCTGTGCATGTATTATGTGGAGGTGATTAAACATGTATATGGTTTCCCAAATTCATAACAGCCCTCCAAGGCAAACCGTAACTACAATGTGGCCCACGACAAAAATGAGTTTGACACCCCTGGTTTAAAGTGCCTCTGATTAACCTGAAATAAAGTTCAGTGGTTCCAGCAGTTTTCCAGATATTTCGGTCGTCACAATTTTGGCATCAGTCAGGAGAAAGCTTACAAAATGTAGTGATTTGAACAGGGGTGTGCAGGCTTTTGAAATCCTGTCTCAGTGGTATCAACATGTTAAACAAACCTGAAGGAACCAATAACTGTGATGTGATGAAAACCTCCAGCCTAATTCATCGATTTTAAGTTCCAAATACGTTTAACCAGATGTTTCGAGGTAGTGTTATAAAAGGTGCTGGTTGGTGGTCTCATTTGGCCTGCGGCACAAAACAAAAACAAAAAAAACCTCATGAACGGTCATTTCTGCACAGTGAGTGGTCAAGTCCTTTTCTATTTGTACAGATGCAAGTCACGTTCTTAAAAAAAAAATCTCTTTAGCAGTGATGTCTAAAAATGACAACCTGTATGCAGTTGGAGGACACGGAAATGGGGAATTATTGATCTAAAACAGCTCTTTGAACATGCCGTATAAAGCCAAAATTGTGAGCCCATGATACAATGTGGGAAAACAATTATGCAACCTTCTGCCAAATCGGTAAGTTTGCACGCACCCTTTCAAAGTCTACAATTTCTGTGGTGTTTGTTGATGTGATTGTCAGTGCAACCCAATTTTATTTATACATGGCACTTTTAAAAAAAAAACAACCAGAGCTGAGGGACGCCAGAGTACAAGTTGTAGTATCTGCTCCCTCTTAAAAATCCCAGTTAAGACTGAAGCTCAGTTGAAAAATGTGTGATATGATTACGAAAAAAATATATGTATGAGTTAAAAATTGCATTAAGTGAATAAGTATTTGATCCCCTCCATCTCAGCCTGAATTATGGCTAAAAGATTGGCTGTTGCCTGTTTATTGTAATTTCAAATACTCTTGCCCACAACTGAGCAACACATTTTAATGCTTGAATATTGTGCCAGAGCATCATGACCGATACCAATTTCTGCCTATTGCATAGTAATTGACAAGCAAACGTAAAGATTGGAGACTGTTGATTTCTTTGGAAGTGAGCAAACTCAAACATTCAGAAAGGGATTCAATTATTTCTATTTACAAGAAAAATGGCGATTCATCGCCGTGATCACATTTGGAATTCCTTCTTTGTAATCAAAACTTTGAAAACTGCAGTATTCAACTTCAAAATGTTGCAGATGTTCTTGATCTCATTTCTTGACTTAAGATACTTTACTGCTTGAGTCTCAATGTGAAGAATTGTTCATTCAAATAGATTATACAAGTTTGAAAACGATTGCTGAAAATGAGCCAAGACTAAGAATTATGGAGCACAATATTGGAGCTTCAGAGTTCAACCGTTAGTCACCATTTTAGTTCACGGGATTTATAGAGCTAAAACAGGGCTGTGTGTCACATTTTGGTCTACACATCGAAAATGCATCTTGACTACGGATACTCCTCTGTCGTCGCCACTTTAGAGCGCCACGTTGTTGGCTGTGAGTGTAGGTACATCACGCAGAGAAAGACGAAGAGTGTGGAGGGGGCATTAAAAAAAAAAAGTCTGACATGACAGCTAGCATGTGTGCAAGGATTTTGAGGTGCAGTGTGCATTTTTGAGCGCCTCATTGTTGCGCCGTGAAATAGCCCTGCAGCAACCCGGTGAAATATAACCACTGGAGGGCTTTCGCGAATATATTTTGCGTCTCAAGCATGTTGGAATGTTATTGACGTAAGAAAGATACGAGATGAGTAGGATCCATTTTTCAGGACAGGTCTGAGTACTGGTAACTGATTGCAAGTTTACAGTTGAGCGGGGTATGATTTCAGTACATTCAGCAGACACACACACACACGCAACATTGTGAGATGTGTTCGATATTAAAAAATGTATTTGAAATTGAAATTCGAAGACCATTTAGAGAAAACAACTTTAGCATTATTCCAAAAGATCCTAGCAGCTTTCAGCAACATCTAAATAGAGGATTAAAAAAAATAATCTTGATTTCGATCGAGCACTGACACTTCAAAACTTTACCGATACTTTAATTCATACCTTCATCTTTCAAGGCCATTTGCTTCTTTTTACGTATTTATTTGATTTGTTAACAAATACTTCTTTGGTAACCCTGTTTCCCGTGTTCAAACTTACATTTTGCATGAATTAAAAAAAAGAAATGTGTGGAAATGTTGTCCCGAGTGAGTTAACAAGACACCAAACAAACGCTCCTTTGGTTTTTTGCAGTTACATTTTATCACGGGCATATTTTCTTGGCAGCATATAAAAAGAATGAAAAAAAAAACAAACAAAAGAAAGGAACCGATGTCTAACAGCATAACCTTTGTGTGTCTCTCTCTGGCTTTGCCATCTCTGTAAAGCAAAGGTCCAAACGACTAACAAGATACGCACCGGCCTTCAGTCATTCCATATCAAAAGTTGGCTTTTCACACACACAAAAAAAAAGGAACGGAGCGTCCATTAGTCTCTAATTGAGCGATAGAAACACCAGTAAAAAGATGAGGGATGCACTCTTCTTTAGAAATGTCACACATCTTTGAAGCATCGAGACAGCACAGTTGAGTCCGAATGAATGAATGAATGAATGAATGAATGAATGAATGAATGAATGGAGAAAAGTGAGCCTCCCTTTTCATGTTTCCTGGTACGGGAAATAACAAGAACTACTAGAGACCAAGCTCGGAAGTCTTCTCTGAGAGTCAATGCTGCAGCCTGATATGTAAGGATTTGATTGGAATATGAGCTTTATTATGGTCATTCTATTCCAACGGGCTTGCAATTCAGGGGAAAAAAAAAACAAAAAGACCTGAATCCTGTTAAGAATTGAAAGACTTGTTGGCATCCGGTACTGGCCAAAGGAGCTGTGAATTTGGGGGACCATGAGAAGGAAAAGGAGAGGCCCCTAAACCACCACGAGCCTCCTCTAACCCCGGCCCCAGTCCCTCTTACGGTCCACGACAGTCGTTCGAGTCCTCGACGGGCTAGTTCCTCTCCTGCACAAACACAGTTTCCTGTGGACAAAGCCCCGCCTCTTGCAGCGTGATGTCATAGTCCAAGTGGGTGAGCTTCCGCCGCGGGAAGTTGGTAACGAGTTCGAAGCATTCGTTGGGGTAACCTTTGGACTGGACGTGTCTCACCAACGCCTTCAAGTCACACAGTAGACACAACACGGTGAGCATAAATATGATAGATTGAAGAAGCAGAACGCTCAGGTTGGACCGGTGCCGTTTGAGAGTGCTTTGTCGTTTCCGCATTTTGTTTCGTTACAGCCTACAATGTGCCCCCACTATATTGCAACCTTGCTATATCCTGGATTTTGAATACTCCTTACCAACGTTCACCTTCCTAACTTTTCGGAGATCCAAACAGCTGCTGTTTCCACAGAACAGATGAAAATATGCACAATGTCACAAATGTACATTTTTTTAAGCGATGCAAGTACACTTTTTCCATGATTTTTTTTTTTTTTTTGCTGATTCTGAAACGTCGGCTACAACGCATTTGTTTGAACTTAAAACAAAATTCAGTCATTGAAATTTCGGAAAATTTAATTGGCAGTACAGTTTAAGTAAGCTATTTACTTAGTAAGCTATTTATTTGTTTACATTTTCATTGAACTTTCTAAGCCATGCTGACTTGCTTGGGAGCTCCCTGCAGTTTTTGTTTGAATGCGAAAAACAAAAATGTCTATTGTCTAAGATGAAAAGAAAATAACTCAAACTTTAACATCTTGAAAATCTGCAAAAGCTTTTTCAATAAAAAGCTTAAAAGTATTTAAACTAACTTTAGCGTTGCCGTTCATATTATTCAAAACTTTGACGGCTCCACGTATCAGTTATCGCACTCTCCTTGACTACTAAATAATCGGCATCGGTCCATCTGTCATTTTATTTTTAATAAACTGCAAGTGCGGTACCATGTGTACAATTTTGAGGGGGAAAAAAAGTTGAGTCTTGAATTTTAGAAGAACGATGTAACATAACCCAATGTGGAAAAAGTGAAACTCCGTGAATACTCTGCAGATGCACTTTCTATGTATCCTCTTTCAATGTATACCTCTCTAGGTGATAACACAAAATAGTAATAATAAACAACACTTATAAGGTACTGGGTGTACTTTCCGAAAGGCTTTCCTAAGAGTCATCATATCACACTGTTTGAATTAATGAGTTTTTGTTTTCATGTTCGATCAATGAAAGCGAGACAACACTTACCATAAGTTTTGCTTGAGAAGACAGAGATATTTGCTCTCTTTGTCCATCTGGGTAACGAAGCATCAATCTGGCCTTGGGACCTGTGTTTACAAAAAATAAAATAAAATAAAATAAGAGCACTCTTAAATGGTTGGAACGATTGTTTCTTTTTTTTTTTACAAGTCACACAGATTCCCCTGATGTTTGTTTGAGGAATAAGCGTTTTTAATAAATTACCGGTACCTTTCATTAACTATGGGAAAAAAAAGAACAATTGCATCATTAAAGTATTCAATATTTTAAAGAATCTAAATGTTCAGAACAGCCGTAGAAAATAATGCTGTTTATATAACTTGCCACAAAGTGGAGGAAGTCAATTTCTTGTTCTGCGCACGGGGTAAATGTACCGATTTATAACATCGTGTTAGATTTTTGACAATAAATAAATAAATCGATTCATAAATCAGCATGTGTATACTATTCTCATAATGTCTGGTGTGCTTTAATTCACGACACACCACACATGCTCCCACATTCGGCCCGATTATCGGGATGTGTGGACCTCAATTTGGAAATGTAACCATTTGAGACCGAATGAGCATGAGTTGACTCATCAAGGTTGTTATTTGGGCCCAACCAATATGGATTTTTTTTTTCAGCCGATGCCGATAATTGGCTGAACCAAATTTCTCTGTTGGTCGTGTTAGAATGTCTTTATATTTATCTTGTGTTTTATTGTGTTAAATGAAAAAAAAGGCAAAAATCGGACACTTAATTTGAATCGGTTGGGGCCTATTTTTACGTTTCAAGGTCCTGTACCATTGTCTTCAGGACAGTCATCTTCACAGGTCTTGGACGGCCCCGCGTTGTCAGCTACCGCCGCACACAAGTTCCCCCGGGGGTCAGCGTCCATGTGGGTCTGATGAGGCCCGGCGAGCGAGGGTTCCAGGTGGTTCTTTTTGCTCTCTTCCTTTTTGTGACAATGGTTGTTTTCTTTAAATGGAGATTTCCGGTGACAGGAAGACGTACTATCGAAATGAAGACGATGCTGGGCAGATGCGGCTGTGGGTACTGTGGGGGGATGTTTACTGTTGGAGCTTTTCTCTTTCTGGGGTTCCGCCATTTCGCCGTCGGAACCGTCGACCGAGATGGGTCCCTCGCTGTCGGAGAAGGGCTCGGCGTCTGAGTCGTCCTCTGACCTGGGTGAGTCGGGGGCGTCGGGGACATTGGAGGACTCGTAGTGAGTTTCCTGTAGGGAGGCCCGGATGGCGGCCTCCAGCTGGCTGTCTTCACTGGCATCGATCAGACTCTCCTAGAACAGAAAACAAGCGCGCAGCTGTTGAAAACAAATCGGGGAAGAACAATAGCAAGCCGGGCGGGGGGTGGCCAAACTGTGCGATTTTGACCAAACTTAACACTTGCAAAATTATTTAAGGGAGACTTCGTATGCAATTTGGAACACACCATCATCTACCACGATGGCAGTAGTAAATCCAATAATTAGGATAATCGAAGGTCCGACATTAAGCCTTTTTGCGTAGTACCAATGACATTTTGCATTTTAGGAGTTTTAATCTTATTCAAACCAGTCCTTATTTTAGCTGACAGGCAAAAAGAAAAATGGTACCCAGTCTGGTAAAAAGACCAATGATGATGAATCAATTTAAGTGAATAAAACTCAAACTAACAAGTAGTATTTAAAAAGCAAGAATGTGTTGAGCCAATCGTATTTATTGAAGAAATCTGTTAATGTTAAACTGTTAAGTAGAACCCTGATCATGTTTTCAATTTACAGAGTTCCGTTTCTATGATAAAGCAGGAGGTAAGTCTTAATTACAGAAAACGTTGGTTTGAAAAACACTTGTAGGCCTTGAATATTAATTCATTCAGTATCAGCCAATTCTGGACCAAGTCTGAAAAGACGTTTAAAAACGTCTTTGAGAGTGAATGAGTTAAACAATCACATGAAAACCAGTAAGTACAGCGGAAAATGGGCTTGATCCTCATCCTGCTGAGAAAACTAGTTCATTGCGAGCCCTTCATCCACTCAAAATGTTCTACGTCAATACCGTCCTAAACCGAGGACCCAAACCCAAAACATGTATATCTCGCACCACAAAGCTAAAAAAAACAAACAAAGGAACACATTGTGCGTGTCCCGATTATGAAAGGGCGACACATAGGTGAGAAATGAGTGACCCACAGAGCGAGCCCGTTTAGCGGGTGGTGCGGCGCAGGATGGACCGTCCAGCTGCCCGTGCTCTGCCAGGAAGCCGCTGGCCTGCTCCAGAAAGGACGCCACGTCCAGCTGGTTCCACTCCACCATTTTTTGCCCTGGGGTGGCATACAGAACAGTGCAGTGTGATTTAAAACAACACTGATTCCTGGCAGGTGTTTCATTCATTACGTTCACTATAAAAGACGGTAGGGCTTGAATCAACTTTCAACAAAATCTAAAGAAGAGTTATGAAAAAAATTATGTTTGAGGAATGTTGAACTTTGTGTGCCTGCGTGTGCCTATGTGTTTGTGTGTGTGCCAAGGATGACGATAGGACTTCATCATCTTTCTTTGATTTGAAAAAGCTCTGTTGTCGAGTTAGCTGCTGGTATTTATCCATGGTGTCAACACCACATTGCTTCCGCACGTCACCCAACAATGTAGGACCGCCATACCACAGCCCACACTTACTCACACTTTGTGCAACCAAGGATTGATCAAAGCCACTCTTGCCATTTGGTGGTGTTTTATCATACTGAACTCATTTCCACAGCCTCGATCCAGACTGCGAAGTGCGTTATTAATATTTTTTTAATAAACGCCTACAACTTATTCATACATTTATTGGCACTATTTTATTCTTTATTATGATTATTTATTTTACAAATGTATTTTTACACTTTGAAATTAAATGAGTTAATTATTACACATTTGTTGTTGTCAGTTAATTCGATTCCATATTCATATGCGTTTACCCACCTCATTATTTATTAATTTCCATTGACTGTTACATTGATTTTGCACCGTAAGTTTGTCATGTGTGATGACTATGGATGGTGACCATCACTTCCTCGGTTTGTGGTTCAGCCTGCCGCCTAGTGGCAGCTATGTGGAACACTCATTGTAAGTGAACGCTTTTGCCCATCAACTGAAGGTGCCCCTTGCACTCTTATTATTTGCTGTCCTAAAAGCGGAAAGCAACGATTGCCACAATTTTCTATCATCGTCCTAGTTTATACTTTGCATCAACTTACACAGAAATAAAGGAAATATTTTTTCTTTGTATATAATGTGAAAATAAGTGCTTCCTCTTTAGAAAAAAAAAAATCTTCCCTTTGTCAAAGCATGCATGTTAAACAATCCTCAACAAATGAACACTGTAATAGATTAAGCGCCCAGCCTTACAAGCCGCTGCTGCTCACAAGAACACTTACCAGTGCGAGGATCCAAGATGGAAATATATGGAAACTTGTTGAGTTTATAGAACTGCATGTATCTTTGTCCCTCTTCACTGTCGTGATATACCTGCAACATATAGACAAACACTGTTTTTCCACTCCACTTCAGGAACTTGACTGGAAGTAGCCAACTGTGATGACAAACTTTTTTTTGTTTTGACAGCCTCACAATTGCATTTCTCTTAGCGTCGCTGAGCTAACAGCAGGGCCCAATGCGAGTAAAGCTGTGTACCTGCCAGAATATAAAGTGTTCTCGAATGATGTTCTTCACGGTGTCGTTACTCCACACGTCTCTGTTCAGGCACTGGCAAGCAAAATCTTGGACGTTCTGAATGTTGATCATCAACCACTTGTTCTCCAACTGGCCACAGTCCTTTGCCTATTCGAGGCCGTAAAGACATAACAGAAACCCATATTTTGACAACTGGTTGATTAGCCAGTGGTGGCTTTGTGCAAGTGGCACTCATTTGCGGTCTGGATGCAAAGAGGTGAGCGCTGTTTATTGCCACTCCCGCTTTAATTTTGCTGTTGAACTAACCCCCCCCCCAAAAAAAAAGAATAAAATTACCATTACTTAACCAAACAACACCAGTTTGCTCAGCTGAATGCTAACACATCATGGGAAACACCATTGAATGGCTAACAAATTTAGCATTGATATCACTGTAGTTATAAACCTTGATACAACTTAGATTTGAACACAAATAGTAGTAACATTTGCAGACAGCACATACGACTATACTCAAACACATATATTCTTCATGCTCTGCAAGAAACAACAAATATTCGAATATTGTCTTCTTTGCTTTATCATAGATTTGAAGTGTATTACAGTGGACCACCACAAACTTGCGGATTGGCACCCACGGTTTCATCTATTTGTGGACATTTTTTTCAATATTTTCAAAGAAAATGCTTTATTTTGGTCGAGAATGGATGGACGGATAGCACATCCAGAAAAAAAGTAGCCCCTGATGCCAGTTTCACCAAGTAACACGGAAATTGGCTGGACATGTCGCTCATAACGACACATGAAAATGTCCCAAGAAGCCATGACCAAAATTTCATGGGAAGTTGTCCAAATTCTGAGTTGGACAACCTCAAGCGGCCTTTAAGTCTCCCGCCGTTCCATTTGCAGTACACCTCTGACTGAAGGTCAGCAAACAGAATGGAGGCATGTAGGGTTTTGTAAGTGACTCCTCACCGTCTCAAAGCTGCCTTTGTGCATCAGCTCAATGGGAGGACGGAAAAGGTCTGCCAGGGTGCTCAGTTTCTTGTCCACTGTCCCACCGTTCCGCAGCTCCTGTTCCTGGCGGACTGGAAGGAGACGGACAGCGAGTGAGGGAAATATACCATTGATGGAGAATGAAAGGATCGAATGTGACAAGGTTATACACAGATTCCAATGTAAGTAACCATTATGAAACTAACTATTCTACAGATCAATCAAATAAAAATAATGTTTGTATTATTTCAAGCAAAATGTGCATGTGACTACGTATTGTACGAGTATTTTAGTTTTTTTTAAAATTCCGTTCCATTCCAAATTCCACAATACAATATTTGTTGCTTTGAGTGTGCATAGCTAAAAAAAGGTGACGGCCTGGGCTTGTGAGTGACATGGGAGCCAGCAAATGAGTGTGGAGTGTTGGCTGTTTTGAGCTTAGGTTAGCAGGTGGCTTTTAACTGGCTAAACACTAGCCAGTGTGGATGTTGCCTGGGTGTCCCTTGTGGCAGCTTGTGTCTTAATGTGCTTATTATGTGTTTATTTTCTTACCACTTGTTCAATAAAATGATTGAAAGTGCACCGGTGGCTTTTTCTATTCTTGATCGAATTATTGAAGTTATTCTATCAATCCTTTCAGCCCTCAAGATGACTCACTCGTTTCTGTTTGGAAGTCTCTAAAGCCATCGAATATGGATCGGGCCGGTCTCCTTCGCTTTGGCACTGAAGGTTTACAAGACACAACAAAATTTACAGCGCTCCAAAGAGTACTTGCAAGAAAGACATGATTAAAAATAAAAAATTAAGTACCTCCAAAAAGTGGCTCCGGCTCCACAAGTATGTCCTGCTTCTGGGGAATTGGCGCTCGTACTTCGCTGTGACCACACAGAAACACCCCCAAAAAAACACTGAGTATCTGATCACAGAGAGCGTCACTCAGAGCAAGAAATAAATAGCCAGAGGTTGAGCACTGACTCTGAAGGCGGAACTCTGCTGCTGGATGCTGCCGAACTGGAACTCGTGCTGGGTTCCTCAGCCAGCACGCCTCCATCCAGAAACATGGTCACTGCCATTTCCAAATTGTTGTTGCATGCTTCTAACATATGCTTCCCGACACTCTCTGTAGCCCCTAGTGGAGTATTAAAAGGGACATAATATGCATTTTTAAACAATAACAACATTTAAATCTGCATTGCAGGTGTCTTAATAACACGTCCATTGCTTCCTTTTGTTCAAATAACCAGAAGACTGTGAATTATAGATGTTTTGAGTGCTTTTTTTTTTTTTGCCATGGTGGAATCAGCTTGTTTCGGGGGCGGATCTGTCGAATGGAGTGACCCAAGCCTTGAGCCAGACAACCAGCTCTTACACAACATCACCACTGGATAATTTAACTATAGAATGAGAAGGATTAAACTGTGCATCATGAGTTTATGCTTATTTGTGCAGCTCCTTCTGGTGTTGTTGCCTTCTTCATAAATGAAGAAGAGTCATAAAGGTTCAGTAAGCTGTCGTAACAACAGGCAACTTAGCTTTCCTAACTATCAACTTTTGTTACATCTCTCACAAAAAATAAAAAAGTAAAATCATTTTAAAAAATAGTAACTCGGGTCACTCAGATATTGAGTAATGCTGGTATCAAAGGACTGTTTCTTTAACCAGATTTCAAATTGGTCCTTATAGGGCCAAGGCACTGGCCCTCGATTATGTCATCATTTTTTCATCCTGTAATTGGGTGCCCATCGTAAGTCAAGTTCGACTTCCAAAACACATTGTGATGAACACGACACAAAGATACATTAAACAAGAAGCATCTCTGGCGAGAATAGTGTATGTTATTAAAACGTTTTTATGTCTTTTAGATAAAAATAGAGACTTGATCCAAAAAACGTATGTGGTCCAGGTGTCTGTTGATATATTTTGATATTGAATAGTATTCATGGTGGATTAAATCAGACAAACCCTACCCATACCTAAGGTACTACCGATTTTTATCGGTGCTGCCACACCAGAAAAAAAGTCCAGTGTCTTGTTATAACGTGATAAATGTCACCATTTAGTGTGGTAAATTTGACCTCTGCATTTGAAAAACCAGTTTCTTCCTTCCTAAGACATCTATTGTGTTTAAAGTCAGTTGTTTAAATGTCTGGCCAGACAGCACCAGCCACTGTAATCATAAATTGAAGCGAACCACCTGTTCTTTTGAGCTCAAAACGCACCATCATCTGTTCACGTTTGTGGTAGTGGTGGTGGGGGGGTTGCCAGTCCCTCCCTCAAGTCCCCCAGCCCACAAAGGCCAGCAACTTAAACTGGAAGGAATTGCAACGTTTCGCCGAATGCGACCGTGAAAATTGAGTGTATAACGTTTTGATTTGATAACATAACCTTTTTTTTGAAAACTGACATGTATGTATCAGATTAAAATGTGAAATTCATCAAGTTATAACGTGATCCCTAACTTGTTTTCCTAGTATGGCAGTAGTACGTAGTAAGTTACCTAGCATTTACACAAAACAAAAATTATTTTACTGTTCTCATTGCGTAGTTTGTTTCAGTTTTGTTTAAGTTTTAGCATTTCCCGCACGGCAGCGCTTTCAGGCTTCCGTCCCTTACTGCGCATGCGCCTTCCAGTCTTCCAACATGGTGGAGCGGTAGCCTATCAAACAAACTAATAAACTTTACATTCTCTCTACTTTTTGATCGCCTGCACACGAGCAACGGTTTGTGGGGCGTGTGGATTTCTAATGTGCAGGTTAAAAACTACTCCAAGACGCATGGTGTTTCAACGCCAGTCACGTTTTTTAAAGAGATGACAAGTAGTAGCAAAAGGCGGTGATGATGAACGAAGGCAAACCTCCATTCTGCAATTACGCACGACAGGCAGTGTCTAAAAGTGATATAAAAAACAGCTACGGGCTCACAATATGTAACTTGTAGTGATCCCCACTAACCACTACAGAAGAGAGGTTAAGTTGATGTTGTAGAGCTTTACGTTTCGCACCCATTCACGAGTGGAGTCTTTTAGTGGAGTTGGCCAGTTAACACGGGCTGTGCTTTTTTTCCCCCCACTGACAGCGGAGGGGCACCAGCCACATTGAACGTCCCTGCTTACAAGTGCGCACGCATTTCCTGGTCGGTCCCGACACGGGATCCGTTCCTGCACGTTCCCACACATTATCCCTCGAATTAGGCTGGAAACCAACTGTGGTTTTTACCTGTTATTGCTGTGAATTGTTGTATTAACCCGTTCACCCCCGGAGCCGAGGTGTCTCCGAGCGCCGCCATCTTACCGCCACAAACAACAACATAAATGACGCGCATGCGCAGCGACACTTTCCCCCCTTGGCCTGGCACGAGTGGTGGCGACGTCACCTTACGCAAACGGTGCATTGTGGGAGTTGTAGTCTTTTACGGAAAAATAACCGCACCAGTTTCATAGTAAAAAGTCGATAATTCTTTTGAGACGCAGGGAGTTCAAGTAGAAGTTGTCAGAAAAATGAACACTCCTCTAAAGTATAGATCCTTGAAAAATCTACTTTAAGTACAATAATGAATTATCTGTGCTTTCTTCCGCTGTCAAAAATCACAAATGAAAAGCAAAACTTTAATAAGTAGTAGTACTATACATTTATTGTTGTTTGCATAATACATTCCATTTCAAGTTCAAAAACCCTGTGATGTAGATTATTTAAACAACAAATAGTATATCGGTTTACGGTTTCAGTGACAATTTAAGATCACTTGATTCGAACCACTTCAGGTCACGGCAAAACAGACTCTTTCACGCCATTATTTGTCATTGTATTTCCTTAAAACCAAGTGTAAAATAATATCGACAAGGTGTATAACTTCTTAACTCCATTAAAAAACAAAACCAACTCATTATTTCTTTGAATGTATACATGGATCAAATCAAGTGCTCTCATTTTTACAAGGGATCACCATACAAACAGCCCCTCAGCTTTTTTTTTTAGTTGAGTGCAACTGTCAATAAATAATACAGAATGTGTCACTGCAGCATCTATAAACTGTCATCCCGTCTCATAGGTCGAGGTAAACCAGTAAAAACCTTTGTGAAGCACTCCAAACAAATCTTGACAATGGAACAAGCAAAAGAAACAAAGCTGTGATCAGTATTACACACACACTAAAACAAAAATATAAAAAGAGTATTTACCATCCTAGACGGACACAGATGTTACATTCTTGTAAGCTTTATTTGACGACAGAGGTGTCACTCAGTCGTAAGATGGACGAGACAAGACTGGGGGACATTCAGCGCGTTTTGCTATAAATTATTTTAAAAACATACACATGAAATTTGCAATTAAGTTTCAAAACATGCATCTTCCGATTTAAAGGTTTAATGCCTACTTTGGGAGTGTTTTCAATAAGCTCAAATACGGGATATACAAGGAGGGCAAAAAGTAGGAATACTCTTATTAAATGAAAATGATTTTTTTTGTTGTTGAAATTTTTTTAAAAGGTACCACAAATGTCAAATAAATTGAGCCAAGAAAAAAAGAACGTAAATTCTAAAGTATTATTGGACAGGTGCCAAAGAGAGGAAGGCAGCAAAGTAGTAATGATGGGAGTGACCAAGTGAGGAAGCATATCTGAGACTATAGGAAGGGAGCGAGGGCAGAAAAGCATGTGAAGGAAGGTAATAATGATGCATGAATGAAAAAACAGGCATGATGGAAGGAAGGTTTAGGGAAGGATAAAGGTGAGGAAGAAAATTATGCCTTTGTTTGAGTGGAAGAAAGGTTAGACTGAGGTCAGAAAGGACTGATGTCAGGAAAAAAAGGCAGAAAAGCTGATTTAAGCAACAGGAGGAAGATAGGATGTAAGAACAAAGAGCAACTCTGAAGGATGGCGGTCAGAAAAGACGTCACAGAAAAAAAACTGAATGTAATAAAAACTGAATGTAATAAAGCTGTTTATTTTCATCACTTTCAAAGTGCATACCTACTTTTGGCCCAGCTTGTAGTGCAGTGCTACCTTGACTTATAACTTAAATTTTTTTCACTTTTACTCTTATGTCAAATCAGCATTCCTCATTGAAATGAATAGTCATAAATTCAGCAGCCACCAAACAATTTTTTATATAACATTTTAATAAGCGTTGGAATGTGTGCCTTTGATGGGCATAGCCTATTGAATGACATCACAAGCTTGAGTCAGTTAGCCTGTGGATGAACATCTGGGTTGCGGCCGACAGCAGCTCCTTTGACTTTGGCTCTCCTTGCCCACATGCCACAGAATTATAGTACCTTAATTTCTTTTGTTTGTTTGTTTTTTCCCTTCACTCCAGTGGTAGCATATTTGAAGCTCACTCGTAACCAAAAAGAAAAACAAATGATAACAAAAAAAACAAGCATAACAAAGAATAGACACTTAGGGATATGGGCTGATGTTACCCAAGTGTTTCCAAAGAGGACCAAAGGGAGCCATGATGGCAAAAAGACTAGCTTTAGAAAATATTTCGGTTCATCTGGAAACCCATTTTCATTCCAAAGATGACATTGGTCAGGTGGCATTTTGTTTTATTTACCGCAACCAACTGAAAACGTTTAATATTTAAGACATTATTGTAGACATTATAGGGACAAATGCACGCTTAACACATTGAGATTAAATGATAATCTTACTATCTACTATCTAATAAGATATAAGATAGTCTAGTACTTGATGTCCTTGGTCGGGAAGGGGCTAAAATGTGGATAATAACGGCCTGATGGTCTTTGTGTATATCAGGCCGAAGTGATAACGGTCAAGGTAGGTCAAGTGGCTTGTAGGTCAAGGCTTGAGGAGCCGACGATGAGAAGAAATGAGCGTCAGCGCAGAACGCCGATGCAGATGTGGAACTGGGAGTCGCGGCTTGGAGTTGAAGTGGATTACATGGGACAGGAGATGTGAGCCAATCTCTTTTCGTCAATGGACGCTACAGCTTCGTGTTGGCTTTCGAAACTTAGCTTGTAGCAGACGTGTGCACATTTTCAGCATGACGTCTCTGATCCACTGGTAAAAGGACACTTTGATCCTCTCCTTTCATCTATAACTGCTTCAAACAACAAAGTGTATGCAGGAAAAGTGATTAAGATTGCTGTCTGTCTCTTGTGTTTTGTTGTGTTGTTTTGACTTCAAGATGGCGCCGCGAGAGTGGCTGCCTTTCCAGCAGCTCCTATTTATTTTGTTCTTCTACTTCTTCCTCTCATAACTTTGCTGCTGTGAAGTGAGAATATCTCCATTGTGAGACTATTGAAGGTTTTCTTATCTTAAGTCAAGGTAGCACTGTTTTTGTGAGTGTTCCCTCTTCCCTTTTAGATCTTTCGAAATGTGACAAATATGTTGTTGGTTGCACGATCAACAATAGGAAAGTGATGGATTTGAAATTACTTCACAGTTAATTTCCAGCGGCATAAATAAATACGTTTCCAACTCACGGATGGAGTTGCAGATGAGTGCAGACGTGGGTGACTTTCACATTGCACTCTATATTATGTATATGGAAAAAGGAGAATTCGGTGAGTGACGGCTGGAGGTGTGGCAGGTGGGAGGTGTGTGAGTGTGTGTGTGTGTGTGTGTGTGCGTGTGCGTGTGTGTGCAGTGGTGGGGGGAGGCTGCAACACTGAAGTGGACGGCATTATACCATACTGCATGTTTAAAAGCGGATGAAGGTGG
>CAAKHF010011304.1:0-25264 GCA_901007745.1 Hippocampus kuda
TGGGTTTTCTCCAGGTACTCCGGTTTCCTTGCACATTCCAAAAACATGCGTTGCAGGCCAATGGAACAGTCTAAATTGTCTCCAGGTGTGATTGTGAGCGCGAATGGCTGTTTGTCTATGTGTGCCCTGCGATTGGCTGGCAACCAGTTCAGGGTGTACCCCGTCTGTTGCCCGAAGTCAGCTGGGATAGGCTACAGCACACCTGCGGCCCTTGTGAGGCTAAGCGGATCAGTTAATGGACAGTTAGATATTGTAAAAAAAAAAAAAAAAATTGCTTCAGAATTCAGGTATTATTGTTGTCAGTTTCCATTCTAAATGTTTGGTTATACTATACATGTTTCCTGACTTATTGTCTGGGTTATAGATACTCAATGACAACAGAAGAAGGGGATATGGAAATTCAGTGATGTATTTAATAAAAGACAGGATAACTGTATTAAAGCAATATTAGCTGTCTTTTTATTGTTTCTTTTAAAAAGACACATTTAAAAATAGCAAGAAATGTTGTGCTTTGAAATTGGAGTGACATGTCCATGTTTCAAAGTGCTCGAATAGTGATAATACGTGATGACCAAACTCAGAAAACAGTTGAGCCGTGATTGGTCATTACCTGGGAGCAACTGTGATGTCATTGTCAACAGCAAATAGCAAAATGGCTGCCCGCTGAGATAAATAAAAATGAGGGTATTTTTGATGTTTAATTTATATTCCATGAAGGCAATATTCATCTGAATGCCATGTTTAGACTAATAAGGCCACATAGAACTTATTATCTTAAAGAATAGTTTTCCTTGACTATGACTTTAACTTCAAAATGAAATCAATGGTGTGAGCTCATTCGAGTTCTCAGTGGCTAATTCAGGTTAATGCTTATAAAAGAAGGCAGAAAACATTCACTGTGTCCTGTTTGTGCCTTGCAGTGCATGTCATGCGGCCCCGGGGAAAAAGGCCGCTGCTACGGCCCAAACATCTGCTGCGTGGAGGGCTTCGGCTGCCTTCTAGGCTCCTCGGAAACAACTCAATGTGTGGAGGAGAACTACCTGCTGACTCCCTGCCAGGCCGGGGGGCGACCCTGCGGACTGGAGGGGGGTCGCTGCGCCGCTTCAGGACTCTGCTGTAACTCTGGTAAACATAAATACTGTGAATGTCAATGAGTGTGTTTGGATGTGAGGTTAGAAGATCCCCTCCATTTTTTCATTTTATGAATTCATTTTTTTTGTAGAGAGCTGTGCAGTGGACTCCTCCTGTCTGGGGGAGGTTGAGACGAAGAATCCGGCCGAAACCTCTGCAGGGAGCTCACCTGCAGAGCTGCTTCTGCGCCTTCTCCATGTAGCCACCAGGGGGCAGACAGAGTACTAAGACACTGTCCTGCAAGTTACTCACTTAAATGCCTTTGAGACTCTCAACCTGAAACTAACACTCCCTTAAGTCACATCCACTCATTAATGTAACCCAAAAAGAGTTCGAATGTCATACGAATGCCTTGTACTCTCTTGGTTGAAGAAAATACCCCCCCCCCCCCCACTGGCCACTCTGAAAAAAATGATGTGCATTTAAGACGCGTCACCGTGTTCATTCATGTACATACCGATGCACATATTGTAAATTTACTCCCAATGTACCTCAGTGTTCAGGTTCAAATAATGAGTACGTTGAAGTCAACACATTAGATTCCATATTAAAATGGACTACAGTGCTTGAGCAGTTTGTGTACGTGACATGTGACTGTTGAGTGAAAACTGAATAAAACAATATCGAGTATGAAAAAAAAAAAAGAGACTGTGTGCTGTATTTGACTTATCAGGCTCACCCAAAGTCAACTGGGAAAGGCTCCAGCTCACCTACAAAGACCCTAACAAGGACAAGCATTGTAGAAAAGTGGACTGATCAATGGAAAGAGATGTTATTACGATTCAGGCTTTTGTAAATTATTTTAATAATGAAAGTCTCAAAGCAGATGCGTTTCAGCATGTCCGCAGATCAAAGTGCGCGTGTGTGTGTTTTGTGTCGGTTCCAGTTTGATTACAATGTGGTGCCTGTTGGATTTTGTCAGTTAAATTGTTGAATCAGAGCCATTCGGAGTACACTGATTCACAGGCTGTGGCTGGCTTTCATGCCGCTGACAGGCAGTTGGTGAATGTTCCAAGATATTTTGCCAACGGTAATTTCATTTGTATGTTGCCCAACATCCTTGCACAATGTTTCAAAGGCAGTCGTACCTGAACCTCAGCTGGTCTAGCTCAATCGGCTTTGGGGACCAAGAGGATTTTAGTTGTTTGGTTCAAGTCTTAGTACAGAACAAACAGGAGTCAAAAGTATCTTTCCATTGCTCTAGTTTGTGAGCCACTGTATTGCGTACCTGTAACATCCCCCTTCCCCCTTCTGCTTAGTATGAACACCCAGATGCTGCCACAAATCTTGACCAATGATATGCAGCTTCAACAGAAAGAAAAATAATAAGAACAAATGAATCATAGACCTTCAATCAAGAAGAAGGATAGTTTGTGACCGGCACATACTGTATCGCTATTTATTAGCTAAATTAGCATTCTTTTGTTACAGAGTTCTCACGGTTAGCTTTGGAAACACATGGTTTGTTAGCATTAAAGTCATGCTAATGTTAGCTAGTTCATAGGCGACAAGTAGCACATATTTTATTTTATTTTTTTAATTCAGTCTGAAAACTAGAGTTCATAAATGAGGCAATGAAGTCATTTTGTGTGCAGAGAAGTTTTTTTTCAGCCAAGTTATCAACAGTAAAGTATTGCATAAATTATGACTGACATTCAAATTTCATTCTTACTTATTTCCTGAAGTATATTTCAGAGTCTGTACATTTTATTAACTTTCATTTAAGTACAGGGGTTGATTCAGCAATTCTATTTCTGCCAGTTTATTTTTACAAACGTAACTGTATTTCTGATTAAGTACATGTGAGTACTTTTTCCACCTCAGGTCACATGTGAGTTGGACGTTACTCAGTTTTACACCACTGCAAATTACAACCATAATAATAAACATATATTTATTTTAAAAAATGAATGTGAACATAGGTGAACATACAAATGTTAATACTTTTTGACAGCGGTGTGGCCTACTTCCCAATTGACAAGAATGCTGTTGATTCATCAATGAAGCTATAACCTGTCAGAGCTTGTTCGAGTGTTGTGATGTTCACCCTACTGGGAAGGTACACAGGCAATATGTACTTATAAAGAGTGGGAGAGCATGTTTTATTCATTTCAGGTTTTCAGCCATCATGGACCTGAAAGTGATTGCGGTGACTTTGTGCCTCGTCGTTTTGGCCAGCGACTCCACTGAAGGTAAACACCAGCTTTGTATGGAAACATTAAAATAGATCATCACAGTGAAGAAATGCCTTTGTTTTTCATGAGTTGAACAAAATTAGTGGGGTTTACTCATTTAGTCATCATAATTTGACAACGTAGTTGTGAGATTAATTAATGATTTAGATTCAAGTTTTTGGAATGTGGGAGGAAATAAGTGGAAAAAAAAAGAAAACGCACAAGCGTGGGGATAACATCCAAACTCCACATAGGAAGACCTTCCCCAACCAAGGTTATGATAGTTTTGCATTTTTCATTTTAATTTTATTTATTTTTGAATTCAGTTCATTTTAATTTGTTTTTAGAGAAAGCTCTTATTGCTCTCATTCGACTGTTGCAATTTAATATTGTGACCAGTTTGAGTCCATTATCTGATGTTATACAAAGCTGAGTGACGATAATGGAGCAATGAAATGTTGACTATGTCTTGATGATTTAGAATGCTAAATGTAACATACCTTTTCAACATAATTGTGGCCCATCTTTATCGAGTCATTTAATTCTGTATGTTCTCCATTTGTAGGTGGTATCAGTAAATGCTGTGTGAAAACCAGAAAGACCATCCCCAAGCCAGTACTTATGAAGGTCCAAACATGGTACCTGCAGGACGGCAGAGGCCCCTGTGACATTGATGCTCTTGTGTAAGCTCCTCCATACGATCATCTTTTTTTCCCCCATTATAGTCCAGTAGTAGAGTACAGTATATGACAGTACATCTGGGACAAAACGTTTTGTGCTTCATGAATTTCAACACACAGCAATAGAAGGGGACATGATTAACTTGGGAATAAATATTGAGTTTTTCCAGTTTTTCCATAGGTAAAAACTCAGTCTTCCTAGCATAGCATAGCACAGCATAGCATTGCATGTGGCTAATGCTTTCTCCGTCCTTTCTATGTTTATTTTTCTATATTAAAACAATACTCCCTGTCAAAGCATGATGTATTTTAATATAAATATTCTTTTCTTTCCTTTTGGCTCCACAGCATATTTGCAGGGGCCTGGAAAAAGCCCATTTGTGCTGATCCCAGTTTGGAGAAAGATCTGAACAGGGTTCGGAAGATGCAACAGATCAGGCTGGGAAAAGCACAGCGACGAGTGCCATGAGCCTCCTACTGTGGCTTTATCGACACACATTTTATTTCTATTCATCATGCAAAACATCACTGCTGATTTATAATCATCGATGGATCAAATTATGCTTTCGGTACATTCCTGTTCATGACTGCTCCTGCTAGTGTAGCCTGAGGCTTGCAACACTTTTTCGGAAGAAAAAAAATCACTTGCCTTATTTTTCTTTTTATGATGTCACATTCACGCCTCTTATTGTTTTTGTTGCATTCAATTTACCTACAAATAAACTCAACCATATTGTACTGAATATTCAGCATGTATTTGTCTACATTTCTTTGAGTGACTTGGTGATGGAACTGAATAGATTTCTAATGAGATGTGAGAATGTGTGCAAGGACACCGTCATCACGATAAAACCCCCCCAAATAATCATTTGCTACTTTCCAACTAGCCATTAATACATTTGACTCTTTTTTTTTAAACTCTGTACGAAAAATGACAGATCACACACATGCAGCCATGCCAAAAAAAAAACACGTGAAAATATTTTCCATTCGTATCATGACATACAGTATAAATAATTGCTGTTTCTATGGCAAATTTGCACCCTCTTGTGGACGATAGAAGTTGTCATCAAGGATTTTCCAAATCATAGATAAAAGTGACATTTAAATAGCCCAATAAATAAAACAACCCTAACCACACATCCAGAAAAAAGTCTATATCATTAAGAATACCAACACTGTATTTATTATGTTTTGTGTTCAATTTAATCTCGGGAAATCGAAGTCTTCCCTATTGTTGAAGTGTGATGACACATCAAAATAACTTTCCATTTTGTTTGTACTGTAGGAACCTGCTATGTCGGTGCTACATGTCATTTGAAATCTGCCAAAAATTATTCGGCCCTCACATCGTAGTCTAAGGGAGTTACAGTGAAATCTGGTGGAAGCAAAACCAAGCAATGACTGCAATCTATCTATCAAAAATTGTATGAAATAAGCGTCTGTTCTGTAATCCCTGACGTTGTGGCCGGGGAGTGTACCTGTATTCCTAAACTCCGTGTCTACGTTTTCTTTTTTCTTCTTCTTTTTTTTGCTGATGTATTCCATCGTAAAGTGCAGCCATTTTAATTCTACACTCACTTGCCACAGTCGTGGCAAATTCAAAGGCAAGAATACATTGATGACGTTCCTCTTTAATGAGCACAGCATAAGTTTATCATGCATCTGTTGTCTGGTAATGAGCAGGTGAACATTAATTCACTTTTTAAAAAAAATCCAATTATTTGCCACATGTTCAACATTCCATCTACTAAAAATAATCTCTCCTCATTTCCGACAGACTGTGGCCTCCTTTGTTTTCCCCATTTCTATTAAAGTTAAATAGAAAGCCATGAGAGCAATTTAGTAAAGCGTTAAACTGCAAGTAGTACAACTCGTTAATTGGCTTGGCATGCGTCAAGTTTCATTTAATCTACTGAAATCTTCATTGTTGTCCATGAAAGGCAAAGCATCTTTATTTATATAGCACATTTTCATACGCAAGGCAAATCAGTGTGCTTCACACAACCACCAGATACGGCAAAGGTCAAATCAATCAATATATATATATATATATGTATATATATGGCCGTAGGAATACATCTCATACCTAAAGACATGTTGGTCTTTGTAATTTACCAATTCAGTCATCAGAATTTTTAACCAATCATCTCCATCAGTGTCGGCATGGCCATTGGAAATTTTCTGGAAAATATGTTCATGGCCGCTAGCTGCCAAATATTTTTTTTATGTACTGTATACAGAATGAAAACACACATACACATGAAATGGCCGTGTCAGGATCTGTGGATGTTTATTGAAAAACAATGTTATGAGGGTACAGCTTGTTAGGGGAAGCCCACGCTTTTTTGTAATTATACAAACTTCTAACAAGCAAGCAAATAGTCATTCTATACAAACTGTGTCAGGAGTATGTTAACGTAGAAGAGAAGTGATGCTAGAATTCCACGTCCAATCTGTTTGTAAATTGCGCATCATCAATATTATTTCTAACAATCTGTATATATTAAAATGCCATCATTTCATCAAACCACACATACACAAAACGACTACGGGTTAGAAATGCTTCAGATTACATTATCATCAGATACAATAAACATTTGGTGACTTGAGTATCGACGACTAACTTCCAGTTTCGCCTCGCAGGACATTTCCAAATCCAATTATAAGAATTTTGGCTGCAAGTTTCCTTGCAAACACAAACAAAGACCACTCAAGTAGGGCTATTACGCAGCTTGATACGGTGTTCTTATGTAGTGTTGCTGAAAAGACAAACATAAAAACCAGCAAACACACACACACACACACACACAAAAAATAAATCTATTTCAAACAAACGGAAGCAATTTCCCCCAAAGTAATCACAGACATTGCAAGCGTAATCCAACATTTATTTTAAAATGCAAGTGCTTTCCTTTTCTTTTAAATACTGACCAAAACATCCCCAAAAGGTGTCATCTGGATTTCAGAGCTGAATCAATCGGATAGAAGACTCAATGAGTTTAGAACTAATTTACTACCTTTTAATATAAAAGACAACAAAGGTAAACCATAATATCCTGACCTCGGTTTCCACCAAGCAGCATAATTTGGAAAAGTTAACCCTGATCAACAGACACGTTCAAGCGCTCCCCTTTTGGTACTGCACCCCTGCATCGGGTACCAAAATGTGACACCCCATTTCTAGCAAGCAGTGGTGTAAAATGGTACCAGACACTGCCGTCCCCTGATTGGTCAGCAGAATCATTGAAGTTATTATGAGTCAACTGAATGTGATGGAAACAGTGCCGCCTAAAAAAATTACAGCTGGGTTGCATTCTGACACCTGCAGTGGAAAGACAACCCAGATTGTTTTTAAGTACCTCAGAACTAAATAAGGCTAAAACCCGGGAGAAGGAAAGAAAGAAAAGAAAACAAAAACAACTCCATGGTACTACACTGCTTGGTGGAAAACCGTTTTAAGTGCACGCAATGTGACGCAGACCCAACGCGGTGAGATGGCAATGCTGCGAAAAGTGGATTAGGCTTGCAATGATCACCTGACGTTCTCACGAGAAGGACCCCCCCCCCAACTCCCCACAAAACAACCCCGCTCATCGTCTGAAACCGCAAGCAGCCGCGACTGTCCGACTCGTCAGGCGTACACCCTGTTCGCAAAACTTTCAACCATATTTACAATCACTCACTTAAAAACTTATTACCGTCAAAGTGCAAAAGAAAACAACTTAAAAACACAACAAGTACTCTTTGATCGCCTTTTAAAGGCAGAAAAGAAGAGCGACATTCTTCATATTGTTACATCTACTATAGCAGCCTAAAAGGATAAATGGAAGCTGAATAAGGTGCTTTAGCTTGTGCCTTCCTGGGGAGGAGAGGGGCCTGATGGTGTGCGGGAAGTTGTGAATACTCATCTCAGGTCAATTCTTTGAAGTCAAGAAGAAACTAGTAGATCTGTACTTGAAGGTGGTCTAGCTACAGCACACTACAACCGAAGGAAGGCCGACTGGGGCTGGACAGAAGTAGTACGGCGAGGAGGGAGGTGCTCAGGCGGACAGATTGTTGGCCAGCTCAATGAGCGCCAAAGCACCATGGAGACGCTCTCGCTGCTCCTGGAGGCGACGTTTGGCAGCTCCCCCCTGGCTGCCCTTCTCCTCCTCCGCCATCTCTTCGTCTTCGTCGTTCTCCTCGTCAGACTGGAGGAACTCCATGGGATCCCGCTGCTCCTGGTCCTGCGTTCGGGCTTTGCCCTGCGCCTTCGCCTTGCCGCTGGAGGTGGTGGGGGTACGCTGCTCTCGGGTCTGCCAGTACCTGTGAGGAACCACCAGCATTTAAACCCCTGAACGTGTCAAGCACATAAACTCTCATCATTTGTCAAGTGGAAGTTGTCTTACTTTGCCAGCCACTCTGCCACCGCCTTGTTGTCCACAGACTGCGCCTTGCCCGTGCCCTCTTTTGGCTCCTCCCTCCTCAGGCGAGAGAATGGATGCTTGGGGCAGTGACGGTTGGCGTGCGTGAATCGGTTGCCACACTCTGACGACAAAACGACATATTCAATAAACACATCAGGACATTCAAGATTCCTCTAGTGAGACACAAAGAACCGGAACACTCTGCACAATGGCTACATTCATCATTAACAGACTCAGATGGATTCATAACAATGCTTTTAACAAAAAAATGGCACCTTTCTCCGAGCAGACGAAGGGTTTTTCTCCAGTGTGCAGACGCTGATGCGTCTTCAGCTGACCACTCTGGACAAACGCCTTGCTGCAGTTAGGGTAGTCACACAAATAGGGTCGCTCACCTGGAGGGAGAAAGCATGGGGCCATCAGTGTTGTCAATTTGAGTGACATATTTATAAAATGCTCACATATGTGGAACAAATGCCTTCTGCCTTCAAAACGTGTATTACACATGCATTGTGACTGTCACAACTCACCTGTGTGTGTTCTCTTATGGGCCTGGAGAGACTTTTCTCTGGGAAACACCCGGTTACAGATGTTGCAGCGGATGCGACTGGAGGACGTCTCCCCCTCGCTAATCAGCTCCCTGACGGTGTCGGCTCGAGGGCGCCCTCTGCGGATGCCATCCTGACCACAACGAGTACACGTCAAAATCAAACACGACATTCGTAGATTCATGGAGATCCAAGAGCTCAATTAAAAATGAAATAATGAGAATAGTAATTTTCTGTAATAATGAGAATCGTAATTTTCTGTTGGCAAGGTCAGAGATACAAAATAAACAACGTTTAGTATTGTAGCTACGCAATTATAAACAGCAGTCAAAATCATTCAATCAAAAGATCAATCATTCAATCAAAAATAGACTAGAACATAAAAACGGCTTTGTTCAAGAGTGATCTGGACAAGAAACAAAGCCAATTTGGCACAACACGTCAGAGCAAGATGATGGAAGCATTAAAGAACACAGAAGACATGAAAGTAAACAAAGACTTTACCAAATTCCCGAGAAGTTGGCGTTTTTGTTTTAAGATCGCGTGTTAACGATCTCGCGAGAGTTGCCACAACTCACTTCCGGTTATATTTTTTGGCGCCAGGCGTCATGAATGAGAGCAGCTGCTTCACAAACCAGGAAGGGGTTTAAATCCACCAAGACACACCCAAATGCGCGGGCGTTTCTATCTTTTACGACCCCATTATTTGTAATATTAAATCATATTCTAGTCTAAGAATATGCCATTACTACTTTACAGGTACAGCAGCTGTGTCATCAGCGACTATTTGAAAACTACTAAATGTCGTACCTTGTTCTGGTCGGGTGAAGTAGCCGCGTCGGCGTCTCCGGCCGCCCCGCCTGGAGACGAAGCACCGCTCATCGAGCCCGGGCTCAGTGTAACATTGTGGGCGTTCTCCCCCCATTTCCACGGGTAAACCATGAAGTCGCTGAATCCCGGGCTCGCAGGCGTCATGGCCTCCACCTTCTGGGGCTTGATCGGAGTGGTTTTGATGACCGACACCAGGACTCTCTTCGGCGAGTCGTTGCAGAAGATAACGTGAGGATGTTTGTTGTCGCTCATTGTCAAAACTACCCGAAATGGCTGAAAATACGGACGGCTTTCCTGTTTTCCCCACCCTCAATTGAATTTCTACAAAAAACGGCGCACCGTGTTAATCCGGGCTAAATTCGTCCTTCATTTCCAATAGGCAGAAAAAAATAACTCCGTCCGTAGCTACTTGATATCCACAAAAGTTATCCAAAAACGACATGCGTCGGTGCTGGTACTGCAAGTCCAGTCTGAACAGAAGGCGCCCACACAAGTGATTACACTGGGTTGCAAAATCGCGCCCGAGCAGTAAACCCACCAATCAGCTACAGCGAATCCCAACGATGTGACTAACGCGGCCAATAGGGCGAGCTAAGGACGCCCATTTAGCGAATGGCAGGCTAGTAGCCAGGAAGTCTTGGCGTTCAGCGATTGTGATTGGTCGATACTATGTTGTCCAATCAGGTTTGAAAAGCGGGAGCGCACCCTGGCGCTTGGTCGTCTGGATTGGCCAAGGAAGCGGAAGCTGCTGCACGCGCGCCCTGTTTGTATCCAATGAGAGTGGAAGGCGGTTAATTCTATAGCGCCGATGAGCAGATGTTGCCATTTTCCCGCGCACAGCACTCTCTTGTCGTTATTAAATTTCGGGGTCAATTTAAAGAGATACACACAAAACATTGGCTCTGACAGTGTTGCATAATAGTTTTAAACCGGAAACACTCCGAATAAAGGAAGCATTGTGAGACAGGCAAGGAGAAATGTGAATACGGTTTCTTTTTGAATTCAAATTCTCTGTGTTGTGTGCAACACAAACATGCAGCGGGTGTGTGAGTGTTTTTCAAACTTTATTTTTCTATCCAAGCCAATTGAGAAAAGATTCTCTTTTGTAATGCGGCCCTGGCTGAAGACATCTAAGTAAAACAAAGCAAAAAAACAAAAAAGAAAAAACCAAAAAAAAAAACAACCTAAAACAAAATGCTGACACTGAGATATAGCAACAATTTGTACGCAAATCAAAACAAACTATATACCCGCAACAATGATAATAACATGAATAATATAATCTTGTTTGTTCTGCATATCATTCCAAATCTGCCAAAAAATATTTGGCCTACTCTCCCTGTAGGGCAGTATAAGACCCAGTGTAAGCACAACTGAAAATGGTTGCCATCTAGTGAGGATTGGTATTATTACAATTTAAAACTACAGCCAATTCCTACATATTCGCAATTCCTCCTCTTTCCTCTATAACTGCTTCAAACAACAAAGTATATGCAGGAAAAGTGATTAAGATTGCACGACTGTCTGTGTCTTATGTGTTTTGTTGTGTTATTTTGACTTCAAGATGGCGCTGCGAGAGTGGCTGCCTTTTCAACAGCTCCTATTTATTTTGTTCTTCTACTTTTTCCTCTCATAGCTTTGCTGCTGTGAAGTGGGAATTTCTCCATTGTGAGACTATTAAAGGTTTTCTTATTTTATAATTCAACACCCGCAGATTTGTATACTGTACTGGCAAATTTACTATTTTGTTGTCTTTTTTTTTTCAATATTTTTTTAAAAAAATTTGGATTTTTCCCAGTTACACTAGGATTTCTTCCTCCATTCTCCCCCGTTTCTAATGAAAAACACAGATTGAATCTGTATGTTCTTTGATTGGGTTCAAAAGGTTTGTTCTTGAAAGATAATGCAATGCAAAATAGAATCTCCTCACCTGCTTTACCTGGATAAATAAATTGATATAATAACACGGTAATACAAAAGAGTACAATTTAGGGCAGAAAGTAGTAATTCACCTTCATTCTTTTGTTTATTTTCTTTGATTAACAAACACAAAACATGTTTTTGAGTCACAAAATCATTTGTGTGAAGTCAAATCCCTCAGCATTTTTCCCCACAGAACCGCCTTTGACATGTGACGTCATCGCGTAACAACCCGACGCGCACTCATGAGGGGGCGTGGCTGTGTTTTCAAACGCACGTGCAAAACATTTATAAAAGTGGATGGGCCTTGTCGCGTGATTGTTCGATGCTTAATGGAGTATGAGAGCCGGCTGGTGTCCTGTTTTAACCAGTGAAAGAGGAAAACGGGGTTTGTTAAGTTGTTTGTTTTAAAAAAAAAACAATAGCAAGGGTTTTACGACATGAATTATGACTGATTTAAAAAAAAAAAATCTCCCTCTATTCCCCTCCATAGTAAGATGCTGCCGGACGCCTATGGCTGCGTTGTGGCCAACAGGTTCGGGAATGTTCCCGACGACGACAGGGACCCGTTGGACTTAATAAGCGAGGTGGAGAGGGAGAAGGAGAGAACGTGGAAGAAGAAGAAGGAGGAGGACGAAAAAAAGGCCAAGCAGAAGAAACCTGGCCAAAAGGAATCCCAGAGGGACAGACGTATGCCCGCCATGAAAATAGCGCTTCCAGAACCTGATGCAGGTACACGACAAACAATGCCACGTCCATGATATTTTACCGCACCGAGCAAACTCATTTCTAGACTGGAAGCTTGCTTTGTCAACCTGCTGCTGGTAAATACTGGGCACGGTTTTGAAGGCCAACGTTGTTTTGACAATCCAAACAAGCCCCTCCATGAGCTGTTCAAACGTTGTCGTCCTCCGAGAGCCAACTACAGATAAAAGAAAGGATGCCAGTGCTACTTGTGCATTCTTCAATTTATGAAACATGCTAAAACGAAACCATTAAGTAGGGACGTGACAACAAAATCAACATCTATTTTTTCCCCCCCAGCAAAACCAATGTCACTGGAAAGAGCTGGAATAAAGGAACAATATGGTTTGAAACTCTGGTCAGCATGTTAAGAATTATGCAAACTATGACATCTTTCAGGGTTTCAAAGATCAGTCAAAAATGTCGGCAAATTTCTCCATTCTTACAATGGAATGGCCTGTGACTGCCTGTGTGAAGGAGTGTGGGGCTGTTTATTGACAAGAGCAAAGAGAAGCATTTTGAGTTGAAATAAGGACAGGGTACATCTAAATGTGCCATAAAGCCATCTTTGCAGTGTGACCCTCGTCTGCCTGTTCGGTGACCGGGCATTCCCACACCATTGTCGGCAACGGACGGCTAGCATTGTTGGCCAGTCAATGGCTTGGCTCCATTTCCCCCCCCATTCAAGGTTGGGCAACACAACTTGTACCGTAGTGTACAATATTCTTCCCTACTGTACAAATTTGATGAAACTGTATGTCCTCAAATACCTCAAAATGATGTTGCATAGCTTTCAACACTTTTTGGCAGGATAGCAATAAGCCTAAACTTATCCTGTTAGTTGCTATTGCTTATAATACCCATCCGTAACAGAACACTAAAAGGAGTTAACTGGTGATCCAAAGTGGGTGATTCAACCTCAAAATTGTGTCCCATTCATTTTTTTTTTTTTTCTATGAGGGATTTCTTTACCGTTTGACCATGTTCCTGCTACATCTCACTGCGAAAAGTGCATACATAGATACTACATTTTGTAATGGTGAGCGAGACAAATTTGTACTTCAAGGCCATTTTACGATTTGTCACATTCACAAGAGACACTAGGAGATGGAAGGCGACTAGTGAGTGGAAGCTTCTTACGGTCTGTAGTAATGGACCTCTTTCTCTTCCTAGTTTGCAAGCAACCAGCCCGCGCCAAAGGTGATGACAGAGCAGAGACAAAAAGAGGCTCAAAGTTGGCTGTCTACGGGGAGCGTAGGGCCAACCCCGCCGTGTACCCACAGGAATTCTCCCTCCCAAAGTATGTTTTCCCTATTTTTAAGTTCTTGAATCATCCAGCAACCCTTACACCAAATACCATTAAAAAAATACGTACGACCATGACCAACAAATACAGTACCAGTAGGTCTAAGTGTTCATCAAAAACCAGGTTTAATTTTCAAAGTATTTTAAATATTTTGTCTAAATATCTTCAATATTTTAAGCTGCTATTTAATGCGTTTTGAACATGAACACTCTGCTTGAATATGTGATTCAATTAAAATGTATCCTGCACAAGTTAAGAATTTTACCTAAATTAAAAACGGTTCTTAAACATTGAATACAAATGTATTGAACTTGAATACACTTGAACTGTACTTTAATCGCTGAGCTCTTGTGAAGCAACAAGACCTAATTTTGTCAAAGGCCTTCAAACGATCAAGATGCTGACACCCGGAGCCGAGGGGGAGGCAGAGGAGGGAGAGAAGGAAGAGGAGGGTACACAAGAAATTTTGATAATTTTGTCTTGAGGGGCAAAAGAGAATACGACCGACACAATGGAACGTAAGTCCTTTTTTTTTTTTTAAATCTACACACTTCGGGAGTTTTTTTTTTTTTTTTTAAACGCTCTGCCATTGTTGCCACTCACTGTAGCGGTCTCTCACCTGATGAGAAGAGGGGCGGCCGAGGTCCCTGGAACTGGGGTTGTGTGGATGAACCGGCAAGGTGTGCATCTCTGTCCACCACACTATCATGTCAAATTTAAGTTTACGAGGATTGTTTTTGTTCTTGAAGTGAGTTAATGGATGTGGCGCCTGATGCTCGGCTACATTCTGAGGAGCCTCAAGCACCAGTGGAAGAGAACCAGAACATGTGAGTACCACATGCAAATACAATGGTCCTGACCAAACAAAGACAAAAACATTGATGCCTTTTTTTATTTTTTATTAATCATGTTTTATAGTTAACCATTTTTCCACCTGTATGAAAATTGCTGTAAACTTTTTTTTATTTTCATTAGCGCAATGCCTGAGGAGGATGGAGAAATGTTGGTTCAGGTTGCTATGGAGATGACTCTCGACGAATGGAAGGCCTTGCAGGAGGTCAGTCGTCCGAAGGCAGAGTTCAATATCCGTAAAGCAGACAACACAATTCCATCAAAGGCCAAAGTCATCCACCAGTCGAAACGTGTGGAGGTGAGCATACAAACGTTGCGACTACGTTGGCCAAACAATCCTACAAAGTAGTGTGTGCTACTCATCTAGACAAAATACATTAAAATGGTCAAAATGGTTACGGTCGTCTCATCATGCACACCTATGCTTGATGGATCAGATCAACTAAATAATTCTCTAACTCTGAAGAGTGAGAGAAAGGGGGGGAAAAAAAGCACATCCATGGTATTTACTCCATATATGTCTGCTGCTCAAACGATGCCTAAAACCTTTTGGTCTACTACAGCCATTGTGAATTATTTCGAACCGTAATACAGAGCAGGCAAAAAGCCAGGAATCAAACCATGTCGGGTGGACGTTTAATTTGGTCGATCTTCAGCATCTCAAGGAGCATGCGGAAGAAATGGAGGACGAAGGTAATTTCCTCCGCCGGTCTGTGAATGACATCACCTCCCTTCTGGACATCAACTTTGGTAGTCTTGGACGCCCGTCTCGAGGCGGTAGAGGCAGGGGCGCCCGTGGCGGTCTGTCAAGCCTCCCGGAGAGAGCCAAACCCACACCGGAGAAGGTTAGCATTCATGTCACGCTTCGTGGAAGCAAACAGTTTGCCTTTTGTCAAACGGCAACTAATAACCGTGCTGCTTGCTCACAGGTGGGTGATGTGGCTCCTGACCCTGACAACCCAGAAGACTTCCCAGCATTATCAGCAGGCAGATGACCAAGTTCACGCTTCATGTAGCCGGTGTGGGGAAATGGGTTGCACTTTAAAACACTGACTAGAAAAAAAAAACGTTTTCATGGTTCTGCTGTTTTCAAGATTTGGTGTCTTCTTCCTCTGGGTTTCTGTTCCCATTCACCCATGGCACTGAGCTCATAAAGAATTTTGCAAAATTACTTGTCAAGTGTTTTTTTTGTCAATGTACTTGTACAGTATATGAGTGGGTGGTGTATTTCTGACCTGAAGTTGTATTTGACGGAACTTTTTAAAATAGACCAATGTTCAAACCTGTTTGCTTTGTCCGCAACCTGACTGACCTTGGCCTATATATACTGTATAATCTACACACCAATGTTTCATTAGAGCACTTAAACATGGCACAAAGTGGATTGTACCTGTCATTTTGTCAATTAAGTCTTGAAGCCTTTTCAACAATCCAAGAAAGCGTTAAGGTATACAGGTAGGCATACGCTTTTGTACTAGCATACATTTCAATGACCGCTCATTTGTTTAGTAGCCCCAGAAAGTTCTCATGCGTGCTCAGATGAGATCTGCAAACTGCTTATTGTATAAAACCAAAACCAATGTTTGTGCACATGGGGGAAAAAAAAACGCATGGTTGGTTATTCTTTTACTTAAAAAGTGATTATACAGTATATGCTTCAAAAGTGTATTCATAGTGGATCTGTTCCATTAGTAAGGTTTTGATTTAAAACGGTACAAAATATATACACATTTTCCAATTAAGGAAATATTTACAGTCATCAAATGCAACATTTGAACCTCACAAGTGCATAATAGTTTTGAGATAAGACAAGTGTGCACAACATTGAGCTAGCTACTTAATTACAAGAAAAAAATTCATTTAAATGACAATTCTTATCTCAATGTTCAGTCTGCCAGAAAATGATTAGGACCACGTGTTGAATATAAAAAAGATAAACTTTAAGGGAAAATACCATGTATTTTTAGAATCTTGGCATACATAGTAGTAAAATGCTCTTAATATGCAAAAGTCACTCTTCGGGGTTTCCACAGCTGCGGGTTCACCGTAGGAGAGGAGCTCTCGCTTTAGGTATGGAGTGACTGTGAAGAACAGAAGAAATATCAATGGAGGAAAACATGAATTGAAACAGAATTTTGTCTCTTTCATGCCGCAAAGACTTGAAAAGCATGATGTGAACAAAAGCTTAGTGAGTCGAAGATAGATACCACAGTTTAGAAAATCGTTCAGATTGCAAAGCATGGCGAGCTTTACGTCGTCTGGAGGCGGTGGCTCTGTTGTGTGTGAAACAGAAAAGAGGCAGAAACGTGAGCGGAATGCCACATAAGAGGATGCCGGAAAAAAAGGAACGACAGTAACAGGCATGAAAAGGAACCAAGGAAGCTATAGCCAATCATACTCCAAACAATTCTTGTCTTTGGAGGACATGCAAGCGGTGCCGTTGAAAGGAAGTGCAGACAGACTTGGATATTTGACAGGAAAGTTCATTTCTGTTCTGTTGGGTTGTACGTGGCAGCAGCCCAGCAAAAAAAAAAAAAAAAAAAATTCATGAGGAGACTTGACACTGTCTTAAATGTGAATCCAATCATCCAACTACTGCCAAAAACCCAACTACAACTAGCAAGGCTCTAAACTCACTGATTGTGCGTGTGTGTGTGTTATATAAATGTGTGTTAAATATATTGACTCCAGCCAAGCAGAAGGTGGTTGTGCCTTTCACATTCTGTAATTGGTTCGGACCAGGATGCGCCGAATCTGTGTTGTCGGTGAACCAAATGGAGGCTCTCTTCCTCCCCGACCCCTTAAAAATCTGGTCACACCGGTGCAATTTCTTCTTCTTTTTTTTTTTTTTAAAGGCATACTGCTGAGAAATCAGGATGCCCGTGTGCCCCAACAGGTGGCAGTCTAGAGCCCCGGCTAGTTGTGAAAGCGAGCTTGTCCAGAGGAAATGCATTGTGCTTGTTTGTCTCAGTCTTCACGTGGGTCTGAGCGGAGCTTGCCTGCAAGTGCGCCACGTTTAAGTTGACTGGAGTGCACGTGTTGGTCGCATCGCTATGGCCGCCACAGGGCTCACAACACACTGGTTCCCTGTTGCTGGCCACTACATGCAAGTTGACCAGGGAGCTGACCAGTGGACTGTGACAGGGGGAGCTGACAGAGAGAGGGGACACCTTTAAGTTGGGTTTCATGAGTGGCTATAGCCTCTGGGTTGCCTTGTTCATGACATATTAGGCACTGACACGACACATTCACGATGGTACAGTTTGGTTCAGTTTGGTCTGGAAAACAATTTGTTTCCTTATTTTCTGATGAAGGGCGAAGGGAGTTTTCGCTTCTGACTTTGCTTTGTCGTGCCGTTCTGAGGTGATGGGAGTGTGTGCAATTCACCGGTTTCCATCTACTATTCGTTTTTTTTTTCGTGACATCGCTTCATACTTTTGATCTTGGAGTGTTTTTCATGCAGACTTTCACCATAATGACTTTCGTACTGCATTAGTGTAAGTAAAAGGTGACCACAGCGCGTTCCAATTTGTGTGTAAATTTGAGTTACGTCGCCACTGTAGGAAAGGGACAGAGTCATAAATCAGGAGGCGGTTTGGGCATAATTTGCGAACCATACCGAACCAAACTGTATTAATTGGTAGATATGTGACTTTCTAGTACTACCATCGAAGCATCACACTGGCTTCCTACCTGCATGCTACTCCACTGGCGGGCAGTGAGGTTCGGGTCCTCTTTCTGGTGTCTGAGGGGTCTGACAGAGCCATCGAGTTGATGCCCGTCTTACAGCTCTGTACGCTGGCCTGAAGGACGGCCCTGCTGCAGGGGGAATAGGTCATTGCAAGCATGTTTTAAGTGGAATGATCAGTGGATGCGTAATTGGGATATATAAATCAGCATGTAATGTATGTATGTATATATACAGAGCAAAGCTTACTTGAGAGATTGCGATGCTGACCTGGTGTGAATCTTATTCTCCTCCTGCCTGTGAAAACATACGATTGGCGTGACTGTCGAGGTGGCCGAGGCTGTGGCAGATTGATTTCAGACGAATTTTGCACTCAATACAGACAGGTGAGATTAGCAAAGCAAAATACTAGTAGGATAATAATAATAATACATTTTATTTATAAGCGCCTTTCAAGACACCCAAGGACACTTTACAATAGTGATAAATGCACATTCTGGATGGACAACCCATTCCTCTAAACGGCAGTAGTTAACGCCGTTTCCCATCAACCCTGCGATACAAGGCTGAAATGTCTGAGTGAATTAACCACTAAAGAACGGGCATCTTGAATCAACAGAAAGACAGGAGTGATGTTTCTAAAGTAATGGTTGGAACTATTTAAAAAAATATATATCTCTGCACTGAAAACGGGCCAGAGGTTTTCGGTATTCAATTAAAGCCTTTGTATGGACAAATAATGATAAAATAGCTCACAAGATTTTATTTTGAGAGCGTATTTCTTGCCATTTTCCATTATTTTGATAACCCAAATCACTTCTTACATCAATAGCTATGACATTGCACTGGCAAAACAGTGCGTTGAGGCATTCCGAGTTTTCTTTTCTGTCAGTCAGAAGATACACCTTCAGTAGTTACCGGGCATAAAAAAAAAAAAAAAAAAAAATTGAACAAGAAATTGAAGAAAACAAGGAGGTCTAATCATTTTTCTTATAATTGTATGTCTGATCTGGCTTGGGAATTAAAGAGGGGGGCTCACTTACAGCATTCTCAGTGATTGATCCAGAAAGGGAGGGGGGGGCAGCACACATTTTTTGAGGGGGTTCACCGGCCGGTGGAACTCATAGAAATCCTAACCCGTCTATACAGAAATGCTTGATGGAAGAAGGGAAGCCATACACAATCCACCACAGGGCAAGGCTACACAGGGAGGAGAGCAGCATGGCTACCAGCCATCTAGAAGGAGGACAAATTCATCAAGAGCAAACAAAACAACAAAAAAAGGAGGGTATCGTTTTAAAAAAAAAAAAAAGGAGAGACGAGACGACTGGGCGGGACACACAGTCTATGATGCTCTACTTTTACAGTGGGACTGGATCAATAAAACAATTGCGATTGTCTTGAGATATTATTGCTTAAAGGCATAATCATTAAAACTAAGACACTTCTGCAAAGATAGTTTTTCTTTTTTTGGGAAAGTTAGCTTCACCCGCGTCCGCCCAAATGGACTGATGATATATGGTGATTTAATTAAATATGTGCTGGTTTATTGAAAAGTGCAACAGTATGATTGTAAAAATAACAAAAACACAGACATTGAGTCAATCACATTTGAAAATGTACCGATTTGACCTTCTGTAGCATCTATTTTAAAATGGCAAAAATCTAATTTGCGTACTAATAAAATACGGCAAATGGAAAAGTATCCCACGAAGTGAACATGTACTGTTTACACTCACAGACCACAACGTTAGGTACACCTGCACATGCTAGTGAAATGACGTATCAGAAATATATCAGTTCGGTCCACTGAAATGAAATGTCTGGTGAATGCAAATATCAAGAGTAAACAAGCTCCAAAGTTACACTTGTACTGATCCAGTCTCAGTTGTAATAAAACAAACAAAAACAAAACAGGCAATTAAGCCGTGTGAACTCTGCCGAATATTTAGTGACCATTAGACACAGATAGATAGATAGAAGGCATCTATGAGGCGTGCATGTCCGAGGATGTCGTGCCCATTGCCATGCATGGAAGGTGAGTGGAGGGAGGCGGAAAAGGTGCTTTTACATTGTTTGCGGTGAAATATGACACGCTCTTCAGCGTTAAACAGTGAAGCCAGATGGTGGGGGCTCAGATGAGGATTAGATGGGTGCTTCGCAACACCGATAAACCACATGGCCGAAAGCGCAAGGACATCTCCACCCTGCCTCAATGTTCCCTTGGCAGAAGATCATTTGATCCCAGCACAACACCGACCCTTTTGCGCTGAGATGTACAAAAGGAGTATTAGGGCCCCATGGAAACGATATGTGTCAAGCTGTGATATTACAAAATTACCTCACCAAAAAATGCCTTGTTTACCCCCACTCCCCTCCTTATATTTATAATAACTTTATTCCATGCAAAATAGTGCAATCTTATAATATTTGGGGCCTAAGCAGCAGGTGTTGCGACGGCCCTCTTCGAATTTCAAAATGACCAAAATACCGACTTTTGGGGGGGCCGAAAAGCCCGAAAACTGACCAATTGTAAAAATTCTCAACATGACAGTCTCAAAGACCCATCCACAAAACTGAACAGGAAGTCAGCCATTTTGGTTGGATGCAGCCATGTTAATCCAGCTGTGCCAATGACATACAATGGTCCAAATAGATGATATATGAATAGGAGGTCATTTTGAGGATTTATTCGGCTTTATTCTCATTTGCTACATTGACACTGCACAGCAGGATGCCCAATTTGGACTTTTAAAAAAATCTAATCCGAGCATCCAGGCTGCAATCGCATTGGATCCACATTCCACTTATTTTCAAATCTCGAGAGGCATTTGTCGGATTTGAATTCAAACTGAATTGTACAGTGCATGACCCCCGCCCCCCCAAAAAAACGTGATACATGTCACATATGGGCAAAAAAAAAAATAAACCAAAATTGACCAACAATGTTAACGCAGCCATAGTTTCAATGTGGCTTTAATACTCCTTCAGAGATAAGGGCATTTAGAATCCACTATGGTCAAGTGAGGATCAGGGGAAATCTCATGTCAACAGTTGAGATGATTGAACAAGCCTTTTCTAAAAAAAAAAGGGGGGGTGGGGAGTGGGGGCGCTCCGTTTACTAATAGGTAATCTTCACCAGGAGCATTAATCAATGGAATCCAAGCACCGGACATTGAAGTCTGTTATGCTGCAGACCAATGCACAGCTGTTAGCAAATACAGCAGAACAGCAAGTCTATGAGAGGCAAGAGTAATTGTAGTGCATGTACTGTACTTATTGCATATCCGTGTCGCGGCAAAGGAGGGGGAAAAAAAAAAAATTAAATCAGCCATCCATTTTAACAGGAACAAGTATTGACTGCAGCTTTAAAAAAGGGAAGTGACATGCTCTTACCTCCTTCAAACCTCACATCCATTTCATTCCTGTCCACAACACCACTCTCCCTCAGCTATCTTTTAAACGACAGGCAAGACACTGGCCAGAGCGCGCCTGTGAGGCCGCAGCAGAGCATTACCACCTGCCTGGCACAGGGACAACAGAGCCACATGGGAAGATTGGCAGGAGCCAGTCGACCACGCCGGAGTTACAGGTAATGACAGCCAAAATGAGATCCTGCCATTAGTTCATATACAACGAAAAGTCCAATTCATCGTCCGGTCTTTGCCTTGCTATTGCTATGCTAAGTAACACAGTGAGATTTCTTTCCATGTTATTCAACTTTCACTGAGCAATGGAACTTCACATACCCTGCCAGTCATATAACCTGAAGTTTGACAATAATGGGCCATGATTGAACTGTAAACGGAACTTAATGCAATTAAGCCACACAAGGGGTTCATGTTCAAGGTTTCATCATTTTACTAGTAACACAGTTGACTTTTACATAGATCGGAATGCCGCTATGGAAGTAGAGGAGAGTGTCTTTCGATAGCATCCACTGAAAACACCTGCTCAGTATCAGCATTTTCCGCACAATAAGGTACACCTAAAAGCATTCAAATTTCTCAAAAGCCGACAGTGCGCCTTATAATCCGATGCACCTTATATATGAGTCAATATTCAGATTTCTTGGATGTAGTATTTTAAATGTTCTGTAAGGCGCTTTGTTCCAGCTGCAGCAGTTATATAAATATATGAATACAGCTGTATTGCATTCCCTTTAGCATAGCTCCATCTAGTGGATGCATAACACAATCGCAGCCACTATTGTAGCTTCTATTCTATGCGCCTTATATATGAAAACCGTTTTAAAATAGGCCATTCATTGAAGGTGCGCCTTATGCTCCGAAGCGCCTTATAGTGCGGAAAATACAGTGCTCTGACATCTCACGGGACAGCCACTGAGTGCTGACTATCTGGGGATTGCTATGATGCAGCAATAGTGAGAATTATTTTCTGCCTATGGCGCTCGCAGAGGAATATTTGAAGAAATGTAATGATGGCTCAACATGCATGATTACTTCAATTGCAATCGCAATACATCCATCGATTTTCTATGTTTGTCTTCATGAGGATGGTGGGTGAGCTGGAGCCTGTGTCTCAGCTGACTTTCTGTGACTGGTTGGCAACCAATGCACACGGCTGTAATCTCAAATCAATGTATCATTGTAAAGACAATGACGAGATCAACGCCCGACACAAACGTGTTCCATTCGCCAGCTTCCTATTGACTGCAAATATCCCAAGAGCTCCATATTCATTTGGCCTCCTACTTTCCACAAAGCTGTGCTTGCCTGAGGGAACAACACAAAATGCCTTCCCAAATCACTCTTCATACGTGACTCTACTTCTTTCCTGACATAAAATCAATCACGACAAATAGATTATAGCGCGGTGTACGTTCCTCCTAGACCTCAATACTATTTACAGCAAAGAACCAGATGACGTCGACTGCAAGAATACTACCGGGTAACCTAGCTAATTGTTTCACAGCAGTATTTATTAGACAGCATGCCCCAAATCAAATAAATATGGTCTTCGGGTGCTCGTCCAATTCAATGATCAAACGTGACAAAAACATTGCTCTCTTCCAGGGTGGAAAATCACATTTTTGAGCGGGGAAATAATCACATTTCGGTTGATTGAGGCGGTACTCGAGGGGGGAGGTCTATCTTAGTACTGTACTTACGATAATGAGCTAGAGGATCTGACCTGCCTCTTGCTCTTCAGGGCTCGCAGTTTGTCACCCTGTGTCAAGCCATTCCGCTCCTCGTCGTCATTATACTGTGAATTTGCCGGCAAAAATAAATCAATAAAAGCACAGAAACAAATATTACAAATAGCGGCATATTCATTCGGGTATTATTTTACAAAACCGTACCATTTCCATCGCTCCTTTCTTGGATGTCCTGATCTTGTTGCTGCCGTTAATGGTTATGTCATCAACTCCAGAGAGGATTCTGGTCACGGCCAGTTTACCATTCTTCTTTTCGTTTAGCGTCTTCTCCCGGAAGACATCACCCTCTGCCCACAGACTGTTCTGCTTCCTGAAAGGAAACATCACACCACATTTATCGATTAAAGATGAGAACAACGTGCAGAACTTGGCTGCACCCAGCAGAGGCGCGATTTGATTATCATCTAGTTTGATGTTTATTTACGTGCAGACGATTTTTTTTCCCTGGCAAAAAATTAATGCAAGCTATTTGATTTCATTTAACTTATGCACCTACTCTTCAACAAAGTTCTGCTGAGGCCCGATGATGGACCCCGGACGGCAGATCCGAATCCAAGCGATGACCTCCGGCGCAGTCATGCAGTAATGCTTCATCATGTAACAGCCAATCAGAGTGCCGGTTCGCCCCAGACCAGCTGAAATTAATTTGCGGAGAGAACTTAGTTCAGTCACCGTTGCTGATTCAATCTTATTATTGATTATACCTTTGCAGTGGACGGCAATGGCTCCTTCTGCGTTCTCACAGATATTGAGGAACTTTCGGACAATGGCGTCATTGGGCGTGCTCCCGTCCACAAAAAATAGGTCATGATGTTCAAAGCCCGAGTCGGTGAAGCGCCTGGCGTCATACATCTTTTTGTTGAGCCGGATGACACTGGTGATGTTGTGCTTCCTAAAGTAAGGAATGTAGGCCTCGGGTGCATGTAGAGGGTAGCCTGAAGTTGGAAACAAGAGGCATGAATGCGAGGTAGTACATTTAACGCTGTTTTGAGAAACGTCACATGCTGGACTAAACTTGCCGTTCTCGATTTTGCTTTTGGGATGAGGCCCGCTAAAGGCGAGAAACTTTCCCGGAATGATCCAGTTCAAATCTCCATTTTCTGCCCTCTCGTAGTGCTCGTATTCCTCCACGTCAAAGTCGGAGAAGTCAAGCCAGCCGTAATGCAGGGCCTGGCAGGAGGAGAATTTCATCAGGGGGAGGCACATGACTCGGCAATTATGGTTGGGGTAGAGAATTACCTTGTGGACAGCACGGAGGCAGTCCAGGATGCTCAGATTGTACATGCAGGTTCCAAACGAGGCATCTCTGAGAACGAAAGAAAACAATTTCGAGTGTTCCATTAACCTGCCACGCCTGTTTTTGGATTGTGGGAGGAAACCCGAATACCCGCAGGAAACGGGCACGGGGAGAACGTACAAACACTCTCACAGTGAGGCCAGAGCCGGAATCGAACCCCGCACTTACGGCACTGTGAGGCGAACGTGCTAACCACTCGTGCACCGTGCCGCCAATTGCTAAACTCAAAGCACCAAATATCGCAGGATGTTTTATAATCAACAGTTGTACTCACTAATAATAGGCTAGATACAGAACAAATTTAATTGACCGATTTTACCTGAATGGAATGTACGTGCTGTTCTTTGCCACCAGCAGACTGTAGGCCTCCTCTGGCATCATGTTCAAGTACATTACCTACACACACACACACACACACACACACACACACACACACACACACACACACACACACACACACACGTGTGTGTGTGTGTGTGTGTGTGTGTGTGTGTGTGTGTGTGTG
>CAAKHF010011306.1:0-12785 GCA_901007745.1 Hippocampus kuda
CAAAAAAAGTTGGGTGTCTTTTTTTTTTTTTTTAACCCATGAAGAGAAACATCTAAAACACTTCAAATGACAGCCAAACACCAAAATACGACAATTTGCGTTTGATGGTTTGGTTTTACCTGCAGGCTGCACCAACAAGACGAGAAGACCCGATGTCCACCAGAACGCCATCCTGAACTCCTCGGAGTCTCTCAAACAAAGTCTTTGGGCCGTGAAGTGGGACAGGAAGTGGTGAGGAGCTGCTATGGCGGGTGACGTCGCACCCGCGTTAAATCATGCGCAGTTTGACGTTTTGGAGTAGTGGCAGCATCTGACTGAAATTACCATTACTGCCTCCACCAAGCACACAAGAACAAAGGAGGAGAGTCCTGTCACGACAAGTCACATTTATTTCTATAGCACTTAAAACCCCTCTGTGCCAAAACATCCCAAAATAGGAGTATTGACAAACAAACAAAAATAGATCTTCATGATTTATTAACATGTTGAAGGCGCTAACTTGTCCATATTGAATATTCCAAATTCAAGTTTTTTTTTTTTTTACTTATACGCAGATGATAGTTACTTATACCATAGCACAATACTGCTTTTTATTGCTTTTATTGTCCATAGAGGGCACCAACCTAAATAAGTAAATAGAAACTATATATGTATGGATAGGTCTGACGCCACTGAACATTTTGAGTGGTCGCAAGAAAAAAATATTCAGAAATGACTTTGATATTACACTTTAAAGACACTATTCCATTATGGAGCCTTTTTTTCCGATGTGTTGTTAAAAAAAGTCAACGCAGAAGGGGTTGTAATCACAAACAGCTTCAAAGCGCTTCACATGCCCACACTTGACAAATATTCACGACATCCCCTGACCTTAGCCCACAGGAGGGCAAGGAAAAACTCCCCCAAAAAGCCCCATCTGAGTGAAAAATGAGAAAGCTTGAAAAGGGGCCGCAGATGGGAAAATCCCCCTTCCACGATGACCAAGCATGCAATGGATGCCCGTTGGGCAACATTTGACCCAATATTGGTCAACAATGTTCGTTAGAATGATGTCAAAGTCCGTTGAACAAGACGAAAAACGCTGCAGGGCGACGCCTTCGGAGAGGCAGGCCCCCCTCTGAACGTGGTCAATGAAGAGATCTTCATAGCAGCGCCCCTAAGTGGTCGAGCCAGCTCTTGTCCAGCTCAGTCGGTGCAAATCACGTCCGTGCCGATCGGAGCAGAATCGATACGGCGACATCCAATTGAGTCCTCATCACCGAGATCATCTCTCCCTCTCCAGATCAGGGAGGAAGGGGGGAGGACCAACAGAGGAGCTCCACAAAATGAAAGAGGATGCAAAAGAGTCTGAAGTTGGGTTTTAAACTTTGAGCGCACTTTAGTACAGTGAAACTCCTCTACAACTAAATCATGTTTGCAGCAAGAAATTTTTCACAAAAGGGTACTTTTCACTGTAGCAAATTTTATCTCGGATGTAAACACCAACACATATATGTGTACTTTTTATTTTTATTCCAATAGTGCACAAGTATGAGCATACACTTATTTGACAGTTCATATAGCCAGCGTAGAAAGAAAAAAAGGGAAAGAAATTGCGGTATTTACGATCAGCATTTACTTTCGCTTACATCAATTTCTTGCAGAATGTCTTTTATTTTGCTTCCTCCATCTTTCATTTTCATTACCTTTATCCTGTCTTCCAGCGTTAAAGCTCTTCTTTTCTTAACTCCTTGGTATGCAAAGTTTTGTCGCCATTTTTAGCAATGCAACGATCGTGCTGCGTCTGAAACAAATACTTCCTATACGACTGCACATGTGTAAACCAGTGTGGTGGTTGCTGTTGCCGTTTCCGAACGAAGCAGTAGAGGTCGCTATGGCATGCTGAGGTTGGATGAGACTTTTGCGGAAGGCTTGTTTTCGTTGTAGTGAATCTCGTTGCGAGGCAAGAGCAGAGAAAAAGATTTCGTATAACGGAACATGGGGACTTTTCATTGTAGGGGGAGCAGAAAAGTGGGAATGGCTTTCATGCATGAAAAAAAATTTCACACTAGGGGGTATTTTCGCCTGTGTAGGTTTTGTTGTAGAGGACTTTCACTGTACTCCAAGTTGAAGTCATTCAGTGATCTGTCGACTGAAATTGAGGTCAAAGTGCCCTCCAGCTAGCGTTGCAAATGTCACATGACGAAACCCAGAAAACAGGTGAGCCGGTCATTGACTGCCACCAAGTGCCTTGCTTTTTTTTTTTTCTTGTCAGAACGCACACTGCCGATTGCACAAACCAAACAAATACAGAGGTAGCGCTACAAAATGTTCTTTTACACTTTTAGTGGGGGTCTGTGCAGTGTTGCGTGCTATTTTGGATTCTACAAAGTATTCAAAATGGCACCATGGTTATTGTCTTCCAATCACAGCATCTCGACTTCATGTTCATATAATTTACAAACAGAGGAGGTGTAGACATTCTGTTGCATGACACAAACTTTATGAACAAAAATTGTATTCATGTTCTACTGAAAAATATAATTCATTCTATTTTTCTGAAAAAATACATAATAATCATCAAGGCAATGGGCCTGCAGGGGTATAGAGAGAAATTTTTCATTACGTTGGCCAGAGCAACACGTTTTACCGATGTGTGGCCAGAAGCATGTGCACCTGAACGTTTGCGTTGCACACTTGTGCAGAACCTTGCTCAACACAATCATAATACCAGCAGGAACAAGACGACTCAATTCAAGTAAAAAGCAACGTTTTGATGAGCTTAACATACTACAATGTACATTTGTAGGAAATTGGGAGACAACTCACAGGGATAAAAAACTTCCCTGAGAAGTGCAACTGCGTGCCTGTATCGCTTTCCACTCTAACAACACCTCATTTCAATTGTACACGGTCTTTCAATAGTTATAGCGAGCCAATCCAAACACTTTCATTGCTGCTGTATGTATGGCACTCAGAAATAACAGCAAATAAGTTGATTCACTGGAAGGAATCCACAATATGATTCACTGCAAAGAACACACTAAGCCCCCATGAACATCATTTGCGCGTATTAGTTGGGAGAGGCTTGGTAGTATTCCTCCGGACTGACTGTCTTCACCCCGCCAAAATAATCCAGCACCCACACCTGTAACACAACGCAGGGGGCATGGCGATGAAGATAAAAGCCCAGGCCCTGACAAATGCGCTATTGCGGTCCAAACTACCTGTGTAATGTTGAACTTGGCAAAGAACCAGTCATGGTCCGAGGGCCAGTCGATCATCTCGGGGTGTCGAGTGAAGAGGGCTTTCTTTGCAAACTCTGCCTCAGTGCCGTTCACCTGAAGAAGACGAGCAGGTGCCTGTGAATGGTCTGACAATAGAACACCAACAGCTTGCGGGGCTCGACGGTGCGACTTATGATGCTCGCAAAGGTTCCTGTTGCTCTGGCTTCTGAGTGTTAGTGTCGTGTGTGTGTGTGGGGGGGACATACCTCCAGCACAGATCCGGACAGGATGATGTGGGCGCACAGAGGACTCTGAGGGTCGAAGCCCTGCTGGCGGCAGTAGGCCGTCTGAGCCAGAGACATTGACAAAGATGCCTGCTGGTTCACCTGCACGGAGACAAGGTTTCATTTGTGTATGTATTGTGTATTCAAAGAGTATGCAGAAAAGTGGTGAAGATTGCACGACTGTCTGTGTCCTATGTGTTGTGTTGTGTTATTTTTGTTATTTTGACTTCAAAATGGCACCGCGTGAGTGGCTGCCTTTCCAGCAGCTCCTCTATTTTGTTGTTCTACTTCTTCCTTTCAGAACTTTGCTGCTGTGAATTGGGAATTTCTCCATTGCGAGAGATTTTCTTATCTTATTTCACTTCTCTCAAGCTTTAAACAGGACCCACACCTAAAAAAATAAAAGTGCATCACTTCCATTTGATTTAGGGCGCATCCAGTATTTCAATTCCCAGCAGAATAAAATTCATTCAACTGATGAATTGGTATGTGAATTTAAAATTGCGGAATGAATAAAATAACAGCTTTTTTGGGGTCCCTTTCAGCACCTACAACAATAAAGATATGAATTACAGCAAAGCAGTTGAAAGTTACAACATTTGAATGGGAATTAAACTTTGTTCTAACAAGTTTTAAACATTTTGGGGGCATTAACTTCTTTCACTGAAGAACGAAAACATGAATATTGCGATAACTATGACTCATCTCCCCTATCCAACCCATTCAAAAATGAACAAATATGCAATACGATATCCAAAACAACAAAAAAAATGGCCTTCTGACAAGTATTTTCCTGTGTTTAATGATCGTGTATACAAGTTCCACTTTCTGAATTGAACTACTTCAATAAATGTATGACTTGCTGTACAATATCCTAATTTATTGAGATGCACCTTTACATTGCTCTCTTGTGAAACAGTTTGGATCACATGAAATATTGACCGACTTTTGACCCGTCCTATATTTGAGTAAAACGAAAAAAAAGTCATCTGATCAGCGGGAAGGCCATATTTGAAGGCAAATGGCTGCATCTCAAGCATGTGACTCGACGGTAAAACTGCTGAGGCACAGTTGAAAAGCTGCTGAGTCATGGTGACACTTGTGCAGTTGCATAAAGTCTTCATGTAACATGTTGACGCGGTAAATCGTACACACGTGAGCACAAATGGAGCACGTTTACACGAGTGTAAAGCACGCCTATGAAACTCAAAGTTAAAATGAGGGGTGTGATGCTACAAGACAACAAATGTTCATTTTAAATGCCATTTTTGATGTATGATGTAAATTATAAATTACTTAACCATGTAGGTGGGTGCAAAAGTTGGCATACAGTTAAGAGTTATTCCAATTTGTTTATTATTTGCCTTCTTTAATACAACTAAAATTGAATTCCCAGAGACATAAATAGGTCAACGGGGGTCAATCGATCCCAACACCTCACGCCAATGGATTTCTTCGTTTGGGGTGTTGCCAAAGATAAAGCATATCCTCAAAAAAGATGCACTGTTGACAAAAACCTTCTAGTAAGGTTCCAACTGTGCTTGGGTGCAGAAATGTAGACTACAGGAAAAAGGCCTGCCACTTTCGCACATGAAAGGTTGTACTGAACAATAGTTTCAATGTTCCTTTAGTGTCACTTCATGGCAAATGTTTATCTCTACAATGAAAACAATTTTAACTGAAAAAAAAACGTCCACAAGACAGCCGAGGCCTCATGTGGTTTAGGAACAGTTGACATTATGTGCCACATTTAATCGAAAAGAATTACCTCCAGGTCCTGCACGGAGATCTCCATGCGGGTCAAGTACATGTATGGCACGCCGGAGCTGAAGCCCGGTGGCCCGTCGCTCACCGAGAACACATTGGAGAAAGGCTGCCCCACCACCGGCTTGTGGCTGCTGATGGTGGCCATGGAAGCCCAGTCGCATTGGTGGGCGACGAAGCGGGCGACCCGGGCGACCTGGTCGTGTGGGGGCACGCGGACCCGGGAAGAGCCCGCGGCGAGCGCAAAAAGTAGCACGCAAACACCCGGCAAAAGAGCTCTCATGGTCGACTATAGAATTCCACCACCAGTCGGAAGTGTAAGCAAAGAAAGCGCAGGACTAAGATGTAAACAAATGAGTCACTGGAAGATCCGGTGCAGATTTTCAAAGTAATAAAATGAAAGCAATTACTTCCGCAAACAAACTAACCAACGTACACGTAAGCAAAGTGGAATTCGAATCCTGTCCAATTTTACGATGTAAGAGTAAGTAATAGATCATAATCGTTTCAAATTAAGACAAGTACCATTGTATGAATGTAGTTTACAAAATAATACAAACCAAGCACTTTATGAACATTTGTATGGTACCTCCCGCCACCCTCTATCTCGGGTGTGCTATCCTCGTTTGAAGTTTTCTTTAAATACTTTAAGATTACAAAACAAACATCTTACACAAAAATAGGTGGAAAAAAAACATGACGCCATCAGTTATGCCAATACTGGAATTGTTTGTGTACGTGTGCCCCGCGATTGGCTGGCAACCAGTTCTGGATGTAGCCCACTTGCTGCCCAAAGACAACTGGGATAGGTTCCAGCATGCCCGCGACATTGGAAGATAATGTGGTTCAGATAATGGATGGATAGATGGATACACAATGTGTGCGTGTGTGTGTGTGTGTGTGTGTGTGTGTGTGTGTGTGTGTGTGTGTGTGTGTGTGTGTGTGTGTGTGTTTGTGTGTGCGCGCGCGCGCGCGTGCGTGCGTGCATGCGTGTATGCGCGCGCGTGTGTATAAATTTGTCATATTTGGATGTGTTTCGAGTATCAATTCTATCTTTTTCAGATCATTTTAAAGAATAGAATATTTTATACGATGTGATTTGCTATTTGTTAATATTACTGTAGCATTGATTTAAAAGAAGCAACGACTCACAAACACCTTCAGATGTATTTACTGCTAATGCAATAACATGAAATAAAATGAGGAAAACATACGAATAAAATATATATATATATATATATATATATATATATATATATATATATATATATATATATATAAGTATAAACTACTGTACAGTATACATGTCTGTGTAAATGTAATCTATCGTTCTATCGGTGTGAACACAATTCTACTTTTTTCAAATAATTTTTAAGAGTAGAACTTTTTTAATCACGTAGTTGTTTATGATCTGTTCATTTTAACGTAACATTAATAATTTAAAAAGAAACAACTACAGGTACTCACAAATAAAAGTAAAAATAACTAGAAATCTTGATGCCCTCAGCTCTAAATAATAGGTCGCAGCGCGGTGAGTGGCACCCCCACGTTGGGCTATATCAGTAATTTATTTTTTAAATCTTTTTTTGTATTTGCGGCATTTACGTCGACGCGGTGACGTAGGCACGAAGTCTGACCCGGAAGTGACGCGCTCGGGCCCGTCAGACTGTGTTGATGTTTTGTGCACGAGCTCTCGCCCGGGAAGAAGGAGACGTATTTCAGGTTTTTTCTCGTTCGTTTGTATGTTGATTTCCGTCCAAACGTCGATGGGAATCGTCGTGTTCTCGACGGGGAACATTCGCTCGATGATTTGCGGCTAGCCAGCTAGCTCGACGCCAAACACTGCCAATCGTTTGATCCAAAAAGGCGGACCGACTCGTCGCCCTCTACCCCTCCACCTACCCCCACCCCTCCTCCTCCCTACCATGACGATCCTGCCCAAAAAGAAACCCAGCTCGGGGGTCGGGGTCGCGGATCACGCTGATGACACCGACCGGCGGAGCGTCGCGGACCCTCACCAGCACCCGCACCCGCACCCTCACGCGGGCAGGACCGGAGCCCGGCCCCGTGCTTCTCCTCCGCCATGGACGTACCAGCCCGCGCCGCCTTCCACCAGAGATGAGCGGCGGAGCATCGAAGCGGGCTCTCGGCCGCAACAGGCCTCTCCTCCGCCTGGCGGCTCCGTGGCCTCCGCGGGGCCGTGCGACGGTCGGGACGGTGGCGGCGGCGGAGTCGGCGGCGGCGGCCTGGTGGCGACCTCCCGCGGGGACCTGGTGGTGCAGGCCGGTGTGGTGGGCTGCGGCGGGAGTATCGGGGGCTGCTGCTCCGGGCCCGGACTCAGTAAGAGGCGGCGGCAAGCGGGCACCTGCTCCGGCTCGGCGGCGCTGGCAGGAGGCGGGCAGGCCGGCGTGGGCGGTCCCGGCGGCGTGGGCTCCAGCCAAGAACCGGACGAGGGAGCCGGCGGCAACAACAGCGAGGACGAGTACGAGAACGCCGCCCGCCTGCAGGCAGTTGACCCGGCCACCGCCGAGCAGGTAAGCGCCGGAAATTCAATACAGTGTAGGGGTCTTGAATCGCGTCTAAAATGGACGCTCCGGGACGTGGGAGTGAGTCAATGAAGGTTGTTTTAGGCTCATGTCAATCACGTCGTCGCCATGGCAACATGGCTGGGCTAGCCATCACTCAAAGACACTTCTGATAGCCAGTAATGAAATATAAATACCACAGTACTCTGTTGAAGTAATGTGCGGCACATGCTCGACTGTTTAGCGTGTTTGCCTCACAGTGAGGAGGTCATGAGTTCGATCTTGGGACCTGGCCTTCCTGTGTGCAGTTTGCATGTTCTCCCCGTCCCTGCATGGGTTCTCTCCGGGTACTCTGGTTTCCTCCTGCATTCCAAAAAACATGCACGGTACAATACAATACAGCTCTATGTGTATAGCGCCTTGAACAACAGCTGAAATGTAACAAAGCACTTTACATATATTGTAAAATAACAATAATAATACAACAATAAAAAGTGAAAACAGTTAATCAAACACAAATTAATAACACTAACACATATAGAGTAGACACCAGAAAATAATTGTGTGTGTGTGCGTGTGTGTGTTTTCTCCCCTGATTTCCTGAAAAAATTAATCTATATAAGTGACATAGTGGGATAAGCATCCATCATCAGGTTTGGCGTTTCAGGTATTTTCTCACAGGTATGCATAGAGTGCTTGGTTTGATTGTCATTGAGTCATTTCAAAACGTAATGGTAAGCCTGCACATCTGTGCAATTCGTCAGAGCAGTGGAAAAATCAGTTCGACACTCTCTCAATGGTCAAGTTAACGGTCTCCCGAGTTTCCACCACCTCTATTTTTGAACCAACGTTACACTTAAAATGTAAATCAGTGCCATCGTTCTGTCTCGCCTTGAAGCAATTTCCTTTTCGTCTGACAACCTACAGCGGTCGAGAAGAAGGCCAAATTGATCATTCGGTCCATTTACGTGTTATCTCAATTGGGCTGTCTTTGTCAAATGACATTGACGTTTGTTTATGCGTGAGCTTTGACCACCCGAAATGCATGCGGCGTCATGGAATCAAGGTTTATAGAGAATTGTGTTGAGGCTCGTGCCAGCCTAAAAACCACCAAGCTGAACAGATTGAACAGTGAAAATGTAAAAATCAGAACTTTTCTTTGAGCCATAAAGAGAAAAACATGCTTCAGTGAAAACAACCATTCGAATGCAGTTTTCAAAGTCAACACGTTTGAATATAACATTGCAAAATGGTGGCAAGAGAGAAGTAATCTGTGTCAAACAAGACTTCATATACATTTGTTTGAGGCAGTTTGTATGCATTGACAGGAGTCTTCCAGGCTCTCTGGTATTCTTTGGCCAAAATACGCACAGGCCCAAGAATTATTGCTCACTTCACATCCACCTGTAGCACTACTGAAAGTCACTTGGGCTGGATTGACTCTTAATTATTCTTCCAAATGTGGACAAACATCTGATACGTGTTGGTTATCCGCCAGTTAATATGCCGTGTCAGTCAATGGTCCGCAACTACCGGTGGTACCGGGCCACGGCCCGATTGGGACCGAGCCGCATGGAGACAGACCTGCGATCTGTCAGCAAATTGACTCCATCAGTGGCGGAAATGTACGCCACTTGAGCCAATCGGAGTCCCCCCTTCTAACATTGGTTTGCAAGTTGAAATTGAGAGAATCCGCCAAGAAATGAAAAAAGAAGCAGTAAACAAAAAGGAAGAGGAACAAAGTGACCAAACGTACGTCATAGATAATTTGATAATATTCTCCCCCCAAAAATATTGTAAATTTGCATTTCGTTCACAGAATTGTATTTTATGATATTCTACGGCAATATTTAACAGTGAAGAACTTCCAATTATGTCGAGACTTTCATTGATTTTGGGTAATATTTACGTCTCCTATTTTTCCCTATTGACAGACATCATCACATTTCGAGCTGTCTGTCTGTCACTGCCAACAAGCAATCAGAAGGAGAAAAGACATTTACCATCGCCGTGAGAATGAAAACAAATCTTTTTTTATTCGATATATGATGATTTGCGCTACAGGCGTCGCCCTGGAATGCAGGTCTTGTAATTTGTGGGCGGTCCTTAACGCAGATTGTAAGAGACATACAGCGTCGAGCGTTGTTATTCCAGATACCTTTGTAGTGACAACCAAGACAGTTCCCAAAATTGTCCCACACATACCACACGCGATATAGTCGCAAATGCAGTTATGATGCGGACTACGAGCGTGGAATCTGAATGTTAAGCCAATGTCCAATATCCTGGCTGTCACGTTTTAGTTGCTCCCCTAAGGCGTAGAAAAAAAAGTAGTGTGTTTCCGGTAACCCGACCGACCGAGAATTTCTACGTCGAAAAAAAACTTTAAGGTCGGCATTTTTTTCAAACCCTCTACATTTTTGTGTCGAGGGTTTACATCGGTGCAAACTCTCGCGATATTCAAGTTGAGCGCATGCGTGGTTTGCCCTGTCGTCTGTCAACAACATTGAAACATGGCAGCGGCCGCGATCTCCGACGACAGTTTAAACCGCGTTTTCTGTGTTACAGTCGCATGCTCGCACCGTAATGTTAAGAAAATAGCATTCATTGATGTATCAAAAAAAATTCAGCGAACTATTTGATGAACACCACGGGCCGAGTAAAAACCGAGGGCGGAGGAGGACGCGGAGCGGCGGGTTCTATGTCTTCTTGTTTTATGTTTTATGGTTATTTTGTTTAAAATTTTGATGGGGAAAAAAAAAAGATTAAAAAAAAACTTTGTCCGACCTACCGACCCTATGCTGAAATTTCATGGTACAGGAAACACACTACTTTTTTTTCTACGCCTAAAGTACAGCATGTATGTATGCGTGTGTGTTTTGCTGAACGAGGGTTTTCCAAGTGTGGGTGTTTACTTAGCTTTTCTTAAGCGCGCTTGTGGTGATGCAAAGTTTTCCTCGTGATTTGTATGGCTCACGGTGGAACAGAAACGCTCTTCACGGGCGACCGTTTCGGCACAGCTAGCAGTTGTATTCCAACCGATATCAGTCGTGTCAACCCCAAATCATTTTGCTCAGCTGCTCTCGCAGAGTCACGTGACTGGATCCTGCCCGCTGATTTGCCCAAAGAGGATTCCATCACTTCCTCCCTTTTTGCCGCCATCAAGTGACTCGTTGGTCGAGCCAATATTAACACTCGCTAATGTGATCTGGCTCATCGTGAAAGCAACATTGACGATATCGATGAGGAAATATCTTGCCCACGCCTGCTTCATACCAAAAAGACTTGATTATGATGGCTCATGGTAACTATGCTGAACCAAACTTGTTTTTAAAAGTTTGCACCACACGAGGTTGCTATTTCGAAAACGCATTTGGCCGCATACGGAAAATTGAAAACGTCACATTTTTTGCACTACGCGTATTGGGGATCAAGGGGGCGGCGCTTGGCACAGACCAATCGCACTAATCTTTGCGTCTGCAAAACTGTGATGTGCGGATCAGTGTGGATGTCTGATTTGAATTTAATCCCACTTGACACCTAAAGCATAAAGTGGACATTTGTAGTGATGGGAATACCTCTGACACGCGTCAGTGATATGTCATTTTAAGAAGACATCTTCATGAAATTATGGACGTCTCATGACCCCAAAATATTTGTGCCTCCTCCCCACCTTGCTCCTTTGTCAATCTCCTCCCTCCTCGATGGAATTTTCTGGTGGGAGGTGCTCGCATGAACCGGTAATCAAAAGAGCACGAGGACTTTGGAACGTGCAATTCGAGGAATGAGATGCGCCCTTCGTCTTCTCTTCCTTTTTCCTTTTCTTCTTCTCTTTCCTTATCTTTGGTCATGAGCAAATACCTTTGGTGCATTACCACCGGTGGACTGAAGGTGGCAGTAATGCACAGAAAGTGGGTGACAGTGGAAGTCTAATTTTTATTCCCCACAAGTCACACCTGAGTATAAATTGCAGAAACAGCCAAACTGTGAAAAAACGGTGTGAATTAATTATTCCCCAAAATATGTTCTATTAGAATTATACTGATCATTAAATAAGGTGCAAGTATGGTACAATAAATAATGCAGAGTCATGTTGAGGTACCCCTCATTCAAAACAAGTCAGGCCAGGCTGACTATTTGCTATGTTACATTTAATATCCATCCATCCATTTTCCGATCCGCTTTAGGGTCGTGGCGGTTGTTGGAGCCTATCCCAGCCGTCTTCGGGCAGTAGGCGGGGGACACCCTGAACCGGTTGTCAGCCAATCTCAAACATATATAATATTAATTGCTTATTTCCATATTTTTGCTGCCTTGCATTGACACCTGTGTACTTATCTACGTGCAATTTGCATGTCTTTGCTGTGAATGTAAAAAAAAAATGGCATGTCGGCATCATAGGCAATGTTGGTCCTTTGCCCCGTACATACAGTTTTTCATTGATCGCCCTTGATCCAAGCTATGTCCCTTGCTTCACCTGAACAACTCCTCCACTTTAGAGAGGTGTGTGTGTGTGTGAGAGAGCTTGCTACAATCATACGGGCCTCCCCGAGCCAGGCGTTTCGACTTTTCGTATTAGGAGGTAAAATTGTGGGAACAGTGTCGCTGTGGGAACAGAACTCGCTGGTGAACCGACGACTTTTTGGACTGTTGGACTGTTTTCACTCCGGACAGCTGTCATTCTGACTCTGTGTGTGTGTGTGTGTGTGTATGTGTGTGTGTGTGTGTGTGTGTGTGTGTGTGTGTGTGTGTGTGTCAGTACACGCAGCACGTGCTCATAGGTATCTTGTGATATGTGATATGTATCTGTATCTGTGTTGATGGGGCTCTTCTAATAACCTTCATTCTAAATCTAAACCATAATTCCACACGTGTTTGTCTTCTTGTGCCTTTCAGACATCAGCGAAGATGTTTGTCCTGAGCAGCTGGATGCAGAGCCTTATCACATGAAAGAGGAAGAGGAGAAAAAAGAGATCTCCCACTTGAAAGAGGAAGTGGAGCAGCAG
>CAAKHF010011307.1:4156-19069 GCA_901007745.1 Hippocampus kuda
CAAAAAAATCCTCTCTACATCTACAGTACAACACACACACACACAAAAGCGAAACACCTCCACACATTCCAAAATAACCAGACACACACACACACACACACACACACACACATTCTAAGAACCTGCATTGCACATTAATGGAATACTGTAAATTGTCCCTAAGTGCGATTGTGATTGGTTGTCTATCATTGGGTGGCCTGCGGTTGGCTGGAAACTGGTCCAGGGTGTACCCTGCCTACTGCCCAAAGACAGCTGGGATAGGCTCCAGCACGCCCGCGACCCATGTGAGGATAGGTGGAATAGAAAATGGATGAATGGATGGATAATTCTTTTCCAATAATTCATCTTTGCGAAGACAATGAACACAATGATTTCTCTCAATAATTATCAATAATTTCTCAACAAGGACAAAAAGACATGAATATGAATATGCAAGACTTTATTTCTATCAGGTTCTACAAGAGTTTACATTTTCAAATGATCACTTCTACAGCATGACTAGGAAATCACAATGTCCATTTCTGGTGAGCTATTTTTGGAACAGGTCCGTGGGCTCCTCGTTTGGTACCACTTTGGGAAGCCCTGCACTGGAGTGTGGTCTATTCCAAAGTTGTGGTCCTCCAACGCATCATTCTTACACATACACTCGCGCTGGACGGTTATGTAAAAAAATTAAAATCTCGATTAATTTGATTGAGAATGAACTCGATTATTAAAACGATCATTCATTGATTTAAAAACTCAGTATTTATTCAACGACCAAAACTCAATTAGTCCAATCGATCATCATATCCTCATGCGCATTTATCCAAATTTTCTGCAGTGTTTATCAATTACTAATAGCCTCCAGACATGGGATGGCAGGGATGTAGCTCAAGTCTAACCTAGTATGGTTGGTACTTAAACTCCTCCCAAAATGTGGCTTGTCAAAATTAAATGGCAAATTTGAAGTGTGACTGAGCTCCCAATTTTGCAGACAAAAGCCTTCCATCACTTCTGTATCGCTGGTGTCAGCTGAAACATTCTCCAAAATTTGGTTTCAGAGTACTTTGGAGAATTGGGGCACCCTATCCACAATACACAGCCTTGACGGAAATGCACAATTGAGTTGCAAGTGTGGGTATCGGAATTGGTCCCGTTAATACAACTTGTTCCTTTGAGTCGTGTTATCTTTCTTGTGTGAATGTGTTTCCATGGCGTTTGTGTGTCAATATTCGTTTTTTGAAGGAGCATTACTCCCAAAGAATATGCTAATTCCCGTTTGCATTTCAACGGGGTATTACATTGACTTTAGAGTTAGCAGCTAGCGATGTTTTCAAAACTAAGCATGTTTTGTATTTTAAAACACACTGTGTATAATTCTTTTTGTTGTGTGTGTTTTAGGGTCAATCCCACCCGGGGTTTTATTAAACAGCTTAAAGGATTCTTAGGGACGGGCAGAATCGTAAAACAGGCTACACACTTGCGGTGCAAGCGCCATGGTGTATTCGGGGTCCTTTCACTTGTAAACGCACTGTGCCGCCATTTTGCACACTAATCGTTTTTCTTCGATTACATTGTTGATAGGATCGAGACAAGCCAAATCAAAATTGTGATTACATTTCGATTAATCATCCAACCCTAACTTACAGGTACACATACACGTACAGTACTTTCATTTTTAAGTTTTCGCGATGATCATTCATTCGCTTAAAGCGTCTAGCGGCTGGAATATATCCCACGAGGTTGTTGTGACACGTGTCCACAATGCGACAAAGAGGCGCTCTAAAGCACTATTACGTTCTCTCCAATGCGTGTCACGCACGCACTCACTGCAGATTACGAGGCACTCTCAAGGGACCATGTCAGCAGACATATGCGAAGGGAAGATGCATTTTTAGGGTGTAGGCATAGCTAGCTAGCTAAATGCGTGTCACATTTGCACCAGGTAACCACTGATGAGAAGGAACACGCTAAAGTTCTTAGAGTGTGGTGGAAGGGTGACTCATGGCAGACTCGAAAGAGCATCATGTGGTCCCATTTTACCCCCGCATCTTCCCCCAAAATTTGGAACACTAAAATGTTGAACGGTTTAACGCTGTATTGCCGCAGTTGTGTTCAATGCTACATTCATTAGCTGTCAGTCTTTCTCAGTCACGTTTTTAGCCATCATCTTCAAAAATGTATGATGTATTTAAACAATAAACAAATAAATAAATAAACCGCTTTACAGGGTATTCAGAATACAGTGGGGTGGGACATCTGCCAGCCAGTGACAGTCATTTGGATGGAATCATCCTCATTAATATTCTATTCATTTGCCAGCCAAAATTGGCTGAGTTGTGTTTATTCATTCGAATCTAAATGATTGAATCTCTAAGAATAGTTACTTGTGTCTGAGACCATCCCTTTAAACCTGTCTTGAGAATACAGTGACTTGGATAATTGAGAATATTCACATACCTGATAGCGATATAATATTGCTTAAATAAGGGAGAACCTGGTTACAATTTAAGTGCTCGGTAGTTACTTTGGAATTGGTGGAAAATAAAGTCAATGGAAGAATTTGAAACAAACTTGGTTCTAAGCATGTTAGCCTTGCTTATGTTAAGGGTGGTTCAGGTGGAAGTCAACAAGGTGGGCTGTTATTTCAAGTGTCAAAGCGGTGGTCGGCAGGACAGGTAGGACGCGGGTTGCGAAACTCACGCAGGCGGCAGTACACAGGAAGCCTCGAAAGGAAGAAGAGCAGCGACCACAAAGGTCGTGTGCGCACCTCTTCACTCACACCTTGAAACTTGTGCTGCAAAGACAAAAACTGATTGTGTTTCTTTTTTTGTCCCCCACATTGACATTGATGAACAGCTAATCGTCACATGCCTGTAATCTTGAGGGCTACGCCGAACTTTAATCGAGGTGTTGTGGACAAAAGTGTCATGTACATATGTGTGATGTGTTAATATGAACAGGAGTAGATTAGCCAGGGTTCAATGTGAACGATAAACTAGATGAATCACTGTCTGCCACTGGTAGAGATCGGCATTGCGTCCCAGGGACGGAATGGTCCGTCCCGGACGGACGCCCATTTTTGGGACGGAGGGTGAGAAGTTTTTTAAAGATGACGGACTAAGCAAGGACGGAAGTGGGCTTTTGTCTGTCCCTTTAATTGTCCTTAACCGAGTTAAGTATTTGGTGCCGGGAGGCAAAATAAGAAGGTCAAAGTGTCGTCAAACACTGTATTTTCTTAACATGCTATTATCAGCTACACACTCGTTCATATGACTCACTTAGTCACCATTAAGAATATGTCCTTTCTCTCCTTCCTTTTCCATCTCAGCAATATTTTAATAGCAACACTGCCACCTAGTGTACAGTGAGAGAACATAGCAAAGTAACTGCGGACACCCATTTCACGAACGATCAGTTCAACCGGTTAAGAAAGCTGGCTGTGTTGCATGTCTCTCGGTACCCGCCCACAATGCTGATGGCTCGGATTTCTAAAAGTAATGTTTTATTTTATTTTATAGTAACTATTTTTGTATGGTGAAGTATTAAAATGTAAAAGACAGTGTTGTCGTTTTTGTTTGATTGATGGCCAGTCTGACCTGCAACAGGCAATCACGGCGTAACTGAAAATAAGGTTCGTCACGCAGACGTATACGTGATGACTACGTCAATGTTTGCGTCCTGCACATTTTTCAAAGTGTGGCATTGTGTAATGTGGCAAGGCACGTGTGTTTTGTATTTTATGGACGACACGTTTCGCTCATGAAGTGACATACGATTTGTAGTGAGCGCCTCAATGAAGAGGCAAACAACGGGAAATCTCTAATATTTGGACGATCATGCTAATATTTTCCATGAGTCTTTGGAAATCTAAAATGAATAGAAATATTGTTTTTCTTGTCAACTCTGTAGCAGACAATTATTCAACCGGGTCGAAGCAATATGTCAGCCCATCTGCCATGTTGTATGTGGGTTTAATATTAGCCATACATTCGGCAAATAATACTATAAAATTGAGCCAGGATAACATCAAATCAAAAGAAAAAGCAATAATTCCATCTTAATCGAATGAGTTTTTGCTGATGATACATCTCCAAGGAGGAAGCACCTTTACGATTTGCTTCACTTTGCCACATACGGCTACAGCGTCGATATACTGCAGAAGACGTCTTTGTATATGTAATGTTGTCTATGATAATACTTGCTATGTGGATAGATGGAGCAAATTAAGTGCTGTTTGTAAGGTAATAATTCCCTACCCCATTCATTTCATAAGAATGGAATCGGTTCTGCCTCTGCCGTTAGCCTCTCTCCCATGGCGTCATGCACAGACATTTTTTTTTTCCTTCGGAGGCACTCAGGGTGGACCAGGACGGAAGCGCGTTAAAAGGACGAGGACGCACAGGGACTGAGGGTGATTATTACATGACTAAAGACGGAGGGACGATGGCAAAAGGGTTCCCAGTTCGCGGATGTCAACATAGCCAAAATTGTATCTACTTCTTCAAATTTCACAAAAAGAAAAAAAAGGGACTTTTTTTGTTGTTGTGACAGACATCTGAGCTAGGGGGTATTAGTGCGCTGTAGTGCCTAAAATAACCATTCGGGAGCACGTCACTTGCCAACCTTCATCGAAGCAAATTGGTGCTCGCATAGAAATTTTTTACATGATGAGCAAAAAATATATCATTGCGTTAATTGATCTTATAGCGTGTTTGTGGTGTACGCGCGATGACCAACACTGCACACCACCATTCATTCATCATTCATTCATCTTCCGAACCGCTTTATCCTCACTAGGGTCGCGGGGGGTGCTGGAGCCTATCCCAGCTGTCATCGGGCAGTAGGCGGGGGACACCCTGAATTGGTTGCCAGCCAATCGCAGGGTACCACATAAAACAAATTCCCCCTACTGTCAATCACAAATCTGTCGTCGTACCAAGATTGACCTGTGAGAGGCAGTCTGGTGTGAACAAAAAAACAAAAAAACATTCAGACTGTCGGATAATACAAAGAGGAAATACAAAGTAGATGAAGAAAGGCCACGTTTTCTGGTAACTACCTTTTGGTTGCAAACTGCACTCTTTGTCATCTGCATTGTGCTGAAAGACATGTTATACAAACACTCAACTCAACCAGCTGATTCTCTATTTGTATCTGGCACAGCGCACGCTCCTTTACCTGCTAGTGAACGGTTATATTATTAAGGATAAGCGTTGTGTACAAACAATTGGGCCTTTGTTGACTGTTATGGAATGTGGGTGGGGGGTAGGGGTCACTCAAATTTTGCTTGATTATTGGTGTGTGTAAAATAGATGTGTAAGTACTCTGGGGCCGTGGTTCCATTGTGACTCAAATGGCATAATGAGAAGATTAATCCCTCAAAAAAAAAAAAAAAATCGTAGAGCTAATCTATTAGTTAGCCAGTTACTTTCTGATGCAACACATTGGGAATAGACAGAACTTCACTATTTATTTGCACTGTGGGACAGACTCATGACTTCAAATATATTTCACAATCCACACACGTAACTGGTTCCCCATTATCCTCCACAAAGTTTTGTGTAAATGGGCTTGTGCAGCATTTTATGTCATCGGACAAATCAAGAAACCAAAGGCGATCAAAATAATACCATCTAGAGTGGTAGTTATATGCTTTGAAGAGGTAAAAATTCCTGTGGTTTGGATCTACGTCTGCATCCTTTGTTCTTGGCCGATGCGTGGCATTCATCATTTGGATGAGAAATATGGAAGTACGAGCTCTTCACAAAATATTTAAAGATGGAAATCATTAATAAATTGCTCTGCTAATATCACGACATACATCATAAGCAATTGAAAGATCTCATATCTGTTCACTGTTGCTCTTATACCATCGAGGCATTGTGTCTACTTCAACACTTTCACTGAACATATGTGGTTCACTTTTGCTCCACGCTTGTATGCCAAGTATGAAGAGAAAATCCACATTGTGTTATTTTGTGGATGTGTACGCACAGCCTTGAAAGTGCACTTGTTGTTGTCCCACGAGCAACGGCAACAGCAGAGATCAACGCAGTGGTGGCGATGGTGGTTCGGTATCGCCTAATGAGCGGGACATCTGAAATGCAGAGTGGCTTCTGCATGGTTTTTGAAAGTTTTCTCGCCTTGTGGGAATGTGTCAGACTCTGTTTTTGGCTCACTTGCTACGCCTCACTTCTGTTTTTTTTTTTTCTTTTCCTCCCGCCTCTAATACTCGACTGATGTGTCACTCCCTTATCTCTTTATCTCGCTCACTCTCCACGCTAATCTCCATTTTCTCACTCCTTGGTATCAATGTAGGCGGTGTAAAAGACAATGTAGTAACTCCAAAGTCGCTCATTAGCAAGCATCTCCCAAACAGCTCGTCTGTTTTATATTGCGGGGCCATCGCTACCTTTGCTAGTAGGCCCTGGTTGGCCTGACTTGGACCCTCGTGTCAACGTGTTTGTGGCTATTATGACATATCATTAGACAAGAATGTCTGCTTCCTCTTCTCTCGCCCACAGAAATGCTTTAAAAAAGAAAAAGGACAGAGAGCTCGAAAACATCACATTCCCACAGGTTAACGTGTCATTTGGGGTTCCTCTTCTATCTGCTGTCAGCATTCATACGATAATGTATAAAACATGGCCGCGTTGAATTCAAATAAAGTGTGGCAATCCAACGTGGGGTAACCAACCGCCAAAGAGGAGCAAAGACTAGATCACCACACAAATGATACCCTTTATGATCATAGTTTGTCTGTGTTTTTTTATAGTGTGACGACCAAGCCGTGTGAATGAATCCAGAGGGCTATTTATCATGCCGTTTGTCACTCGTAGTGCGATTTGTTAAAAAATTCAAAGCAAGCGTCACTGCTAAGATGGAGATCAGGTGGGAGGTGTTTGTTCTTGGTTGTGGTCCTCGCCTGAGTCATTGCACCAATGTCAGTCGGCATGTATGACTCAACGGGCGGCCACAGTGAGTATTTCTCAATGTTGTGTTCCGAAATATAAGTAAAACGATTCAAATCATTCATTTTTCCACGTGTCCACACGATTACAGTCATTTTAAGGTGCGCGAGGTGTTCTCCCGAGAAGCGGTGCGAGGCGAGGACGCGCTCGTCTTGCTACACTTTGGTTTTTTTGAGCGTGTGGGCGTCCATGAACCTCATGTGGTGAATTATTGAGTCCAAAAACAGCAAGAGTTGACTTTCTTCTGACAGCTACGAGGCCATCACGGTTTGCGTTGCACTGAAGCTACATCAACTACAAGCAGGCATTACTTTGAACTATAGCATGTCGTCGGGAAAAGCTACGCTCCAACTTCCACGCATCATGCTGTTAGTCTTGGTTATTGCTTGAGGAGTTTATTATTTTTTTTTGTATTATTCATTTTTTTCAGTGGTTAAAATGGCAAAATTTGAAACGATAGTAATGAAAAAAAATATGCCCCCAAATTATTTAAATATTTCTTACGAAAATTCAAAAAGCTGAGTTTAAAATAGTTTTTTTTAAATCAGAAAAAAAAAACCATTTAATGTATTTTTGGATAAAAATAATCAACTTGGAGAAATATGTTCTTACTTGAAGTTTTGTAAAAATGTAGGTCAGGTTAAAGAATTGGACGTAAAATGTTGCCTCAACATTTTATAAGGTAAATTCCAAGTTTAAAATTGTAACTGAGCGTGACATTTTCTGAGAATTCAAGTCAGTTTAAAGATTTATCTTGGTCTTGGTCTAGCTTGGCATTTTTTCTTCAGAGGGAGAAAAAGTCTAAATTTAGACCAAATTTGGAGATGCATGCTTTTTTGAAGAAGAAGAAAAAGAACAGTTTTCTTCCGAAAAAAATGAAAAATCACTTCCAAGAACTGACTTGAGCTTTGCAAACGAAATGACACGCTAAATATTATTTAAATGTGGAAACACATTTTGACAGTTTTTACTTCTCAACGACAATATGGAAAAATGTAAGTCAGTAAGGCATTTAACATAATACTAATGCCTTTTTAGAGATACATGCATGTTTTTTTTTAATTACTATGATTATTTTTTAATTTAAGGACAAAAATTCAAGATTTGGACATACATGATTTTCATTGAACTACGTTATGTTAAAATACAGAAGAGCTCAAAGGGGTGTCAAATTCATTTTAGCCGCGAGCCAATTTGGAGTTATGTCTTCCTTCGAAGGGCTATTGTGACAGTGAAACCACAAAATTCTTACTTGAACACAACAAATTAATAGATTACCAATTTAGTAATCAGTCGAGTCTATTAAAATAGTTTGTTCAATTATTGTTCAAGTGAGTGTAAACAGAGTAACAAAATTGTTACAAAATCTACACATTATTTGTTGCACCTGACAATTTCGGTACAGTTTTTAGCAAGTTGACACACAAATGATTTGCTCTCACAGGCCACACAAAATGAGCTGGCGGGCCGGATCTGGCCCCCGGGCCTTGAGTTTGACACCGGTGAGTTATAATTAGCATGGAGTACACTAAATGCTCTTGGGCATTCTTTTTAAAGAAGACAACTGAATATTTTTGGAGATATATGTTTTTGTTGGACATGAAGTTTTGTAAAAATGCACGTCAGTTTCAAGAATAAACTTCTGCACCACGGTAAAAGGTCCAAAAAACCAACAACTCATCTTTTGCTTTTTATTTGACGTAAACCTGAAAAATTATGGTCAGTTTAAAGGATTAGCTTGGGTTAATGCTAAATGCCGTGTGCTTTTTGAAAAAATAAATAAATAAAATCCACCTTTGGAGAAACTTTATATACGAGTCACTTTGTTGAAACTTCAACAAGTTTTGGTAAAATACTGATCTTAACTTTGGAGTACACTAATTGGCTAATTCTTACAAAAACTTGAAAAACCTGGGGAGATACACTGCACATGCTTTTTGTAGAACAAAGACGTATTTCAGGTCACTTGAAAGAATTTGACTCAGAGTATGCTGAAGAGGCTCTTCGGCATTTGAAGCTCACCCTATATGAAGATGAGTGCTTTGTGTTGAATGGCACCACTTTGTAAAAATACTGATCCAGAAGAAATGGCTTGGGGTATGCTCAAAGACTTCATAGCTGCTTTTAACTTAAAAAGTCAATCTAAAAAATGACTTCTGGAATGCTTTAGGGCTGAACGATTAATCCAATTCAAATCGACATGGTAATCTAGTCGAATGTAATTTTTGAATCACAAGGGCTGCAATTTGGGGGAAAAGAAAAACAAAAAAAAAAAAAAAACAACCTGTTTCATTTGTTGATTTATATCGTGTCTATATTGCTTAAGAAGAGCAGTCCACATCATTGTTTTGTGAAACTTCAGTTGAAGTTGAAGGGATAAAGCCACAGGTTGGTTTTCATCATCGTCGTAATCTGACATGATTTACTGATTTATATTGACACGCACTTGTTGCGCAGAATTTTAAGATATTATCGTAGTGAATTCTTAAAAGACTACAAAGTCAAAGTCTCTAGTAAGGTCACAATTAACTGAAGCAGATAAATAAACTCATGAATTTGTGATTCATCTGCCATTATTTCAGCATAAACCTAACCTGTAAAACTAAAATATTTATGGAGAACAAATCTCATAGAGTCGGAGCAAGTAACAATACAGATCTCTATTAAAAAAAAAATCGAGAAGAGGACCCTGAAAAAATAATCGTATATATTAATTTGCAAACGTAGAGTACATACGTTCCAAGAATTTGCTTGATTTATGCGAAATACCTCTAACATTTTAAAGGAGAACATTTACCAATATAACCAACTTCATGAAAAGATTCAGGTTACTTTAGAGAATAAGCTAAGCCTTAAAGCATGTGTTTAAGTATATATTGAGAGGCCGGCTCCTTACAGTAACCGGTATATAACATGGTTCAAGGTGTCTGCAGCAAATAGGGCCCTATTTGTTGCCTCTCAACACCCAAAAAGAACAAACAAGGTAATTTCTGGTTTATTATTGCAAACCACATGATTGCAACGCAAGATCACATGTGCGGATTGTCAAATAAACGGCAGCGTGCCACGTGTTGCCGGCGAGTCGATGCCTTCCGGCTCGTAAACACTTTCTGCGCGGCGAACCGATTTGTTTGACTGTTCAGAGTCGGTGCGAAACAAAATAATTTCCCTTGACCTCGAATTAAGTCGCTTCACTACGGTTTTGAATTTAAAAGGAAAAAAAAGCCATTCCTCCATGGTGAATACACATTTTCACACTTTATTTTACTGTCTGGCTATGTTGAAACCCCCCCCCACCCCAAAAAAAAAAAAAACGAGACGGATCACATGCAATCCTGCTTTTGCTGTTCCCTGAGAGGAAAAGTCTGTTAAGTTGAAAAAGTAGTCTCTTTGAGGTGCTTTGACATCATGTGATCAAGCTCATCGAGCATGAAACACCAGCGTTCTTCAAGCGCGTTCTCACTCTGAGTCACGGTCTTCCCCTGCGCACTTAGTTGCATGTTAAATAGCTCTCGTCTTCTCCACTGCATGTTGTTTTGTGTTTACCATCTTTGCACAGCCACTCTCACACTGCATGAATTGATCACCACGAACTCCTTTGTACCTTCGCACACAAACTGAAACCTCCTGCGCTGTTCAAAGTAGAAACAAAGAAGCAGCTATTTGAAGGATGCTCGCGCCATCCAAATAAATAAATCAACAAGGCAGATAATGAAAGCCATGCCGGCGCGGTGCTGCTTCAAATGGGCCGGTGTCATTCACTGTCATAGCGGGGGGAATTAGAGCCAATTTTACACTAATCCGGAACAGACTTGTTCTCTTCTGAGGTCCTAGTGGCTTGCACTATCGTCCCAGGAAAAGTCATACAGAGACGCAGAGTTGCACCTCGGCTCCATTATTCTTAGCATGTGTTCAGACTAATTTCCTGCCTCGTTAGAGAAAGTTCATTCAAACTCGTATTCGTGGGAGGGCCTGGCTGAACGGAGGTGTTGGGCTCCACTTTACGTGTCACTGAAAGACGTGATATGTCGAGGTGGGTGCGCAGGCCCTATCAGAGTAGTTTTCCAGAGGTTAAATGGGGTAAGTGAGGAATTTCCTCTATTAAATATAAATGCAACATCACAACATGTGGTACTCAGATTGTCAAATGTAAATCTGGTTTGTAGCATACAGTTATTTTGTCCACTTGGTTAAACAGGATGACCGAGAGGCTTGCAGAAGTTCAGTTGTGCACAAGCATTTTGCAAAGCGCATTCTCTGTATTAAATATGAAATACATGCGTCACTTACCATAACTCTGGTATGCAGCATATTATGTACATGTGGTTAAAAAGGGTCAATGAATGTCAGTTTGGCTTGAAACAAGCTTGCATAACTATCTATCGGCAGTCGCGTTGCTGCTAAATGATAACTCTGTATTAAATATAAACTGCATTTGAAGATTTGATCGATAAGTTGTAAATATGGTATGCAGGACGTAATGTTTTCCCTGGTTACATAGGTCAAATAAATATCATTTTGATGATTAATTTACTCACTGCTCTGGAGTAAATACAAAAATGTAAATATACTTTGTCGACTTGGTTGAATAGCAGAAATGAATGCCAGTTTACCTTGAACTAAGTTCTGAAAACACAAAATTACATCTGTAAAAAGCATAATTTTTTGATAAAGTGCTTATTTTGGACCCGATATTTCCTGAGTGGACTGTGTAAGATGGCCGCTAATGAGGGGAAAAAGTTAACTAGTGTGTGTCCAAGCTAGGTGTTGGCATAGCATAGTTACACGTGTCAAAAAATGGGAAGAATCATCAGCACTTAGCTTTAGCGTGGAAACACTTCCAAATTGGCCGCTACAAGCAGGTTCACAGGGAAAAGGCAGGAATTTCCTCCAAACACATCCTTTATCCAAGATCCAAGGACTTGCGGAATATCCACGATAAATAAATATGAGTATTGCCTTGGAGCGTAGTATCGGTCATCATAATTTTCCGTTTTGTTTGACTTTATTAGAACAGGTTGCTCATACTTCAATCAACCTGTTTTGTGTCAGGTGTGCCACTTTTATCTCTTTCTTCACTTCCTCTTCCTGTCCTCCATTTCCTCGTTCAGTTCAGCCTAAATTCTGTTCTGGAGAATCCTTGGTGCATGATAGGATTTTTTTTCTCTGCTGAGTGACTATGAAATAGCTTCAGTGAAGAAACGACACGAACCTAGCTAAGCTAGCTAGCTGATGCAGCAAAATAGAATTACAGTACTGTACTCCTTTTTCTTGTCACTTGTTGCTAGGCAGATTTTGAAAAGAACATCTAACTCAAGGAGGAATGTTTATTTAAAAGTAACACAAGAAATGCTGAAACTAAAGTTGACACCCCCCTTCCCCTTCTGACAGTAGCTTAGCGTTGTCTTGGGATGTATTTCAGTTGGGTTAAGCTGCGATTACTCACTCGTGATTGGATATTGCCAATCAAGTCAGCGACATGGAGGCCACCGAAACGAGAGCCAACTGTTGAAATCCAGTGCATGTGTTTGTGATTGTCATTTATACTCTTCACCATGGGAAAATGTACTGCATTTCTTCCTGTCTGTAGCACTCCGGGCATATGAGGATGCGATTCAAATTTAAATGATCGTTTTTTTTTCTTGACAGAGCTTATTGATCTTGCTTTCTGAGGATGACATTTCATACCACTGTTTGTGCATGATTTGCTTCGTTCATCAATTTAGGTGCATTTTTCGGTCACGCTGATTGTGTTTTAATGCAGACAGCTGGGCTCAATATAGCAAAAAATGTGAATATTATTTTGAATGTCAATGAAATTAAGTGACTTGAGGAATATTCGCACGACATTACTTAATTTTCATGAAATGAATTTTATGTGGTGAAAAATGCATTCAAGTGAATGCTACAAGTCTGTTGTGTAAAGTGACAAAATCTCTAAATTATGCTGCAATGATCAGACCTCACTGTAAATAAAGTTTTTTGAGTGTTGTTTTACATGGATGGCCTTTGAAAAGATGCGTTACTTGGCACATTTTTTTATAGTTCCTTCGCTTCATGGAGCACATTTTAAAACACAAGAAAATAGCACAAGCCAACAGCACAAACATACTGAAAACAAATTATAAGGTTTTTTAGGTATTGAAAAATGTCTACTTGACGCGTGTGTGTGTGTGTGTGTGTGTGTGTGTGTGTGCGTGTGTGTTTCCCCTGTTTGGTTTCAGTTCTCTCTCGTGTTGTTTGCCGCATCATGATGTTGTGATCGATAGCTCAAGGTGCTAAATGCCAACCCACACATCGGTTTTGTTGCTGTATTTGGTTTTTGGGTTACCTTGAGAGAAAAAAAGGATCACCACAAATGAATAAATCTTTTTTTTTTTTTTGTGAATAATGGCTGAATTATTAAATATAAAAAAATTAAGGTATTCCAATCATCAAAATTCAGATTATCCCATTGTCATATCACTTTTTACCAGTGACTATTGATGACCTTTGTGGACATGATGACCATCTGTAATGACTCTTCTCATGTCTTTGATTCTTTCTCACAGTGGACGCAGACCAAGTGGGTTCACTGGGGTCCGAGGGAGAGGATGAGGTGGGCCTCTGGAGCCTGGAACCCCAGGACTACCAGGAGAACCTGGACAAGACGAGCCGGACTCCCAGCGAGGGCACGGAAGAGCCCGGCAGCCCCGCCCTCTCCGCGCAGCCCCATAGCCTCAGTCCAGGGAGCGGCGGCGACAGCGGCAGGAAATTCTGGGCCCAGGTGGAGCCGGAATCCGAGGCCACAGACGACGGCGGCGGTGGCGGCGGCGGCGGCGGCGGCAGCGGCGCCTCTGCCGCCGATAGGGAGGGGGAGCTGGGATCACTGAGGATGCGTTGTAAGTTGACAATAAATCACAAGATTTTATCTGGGCCACCATCCAGACAAGTGGGCGGACTTGGACTGTTTTTATGTAAATAGCGTCACAGACATTCACAAACCAAACTACAAGAGGTGGTAAAATACATGTGCTTTTGACATTCTCAATTCTCAATCAAACAATAATGTTACGAATCACACAAAAGCACCACTTTGAATCCACTATGAAACTTTGTAACTGCATTGTTTGCTATATTGCAGACTCAGGAAAAGATTCACTACTGATGTTGTTGGGAGGCACATTTGACTCTTGGCATTTCCAGGCCATAACTGTTTCAACCAGGAAGTTGCAAGTTGATCCAACAACAGCAAACATGTACACTTATCTTTCACTACTGAATAATACAGAAGAATAATCAATAAAAATGACAGGAAAAAATGTTCAAGTAAAAGCTAACATCTTATGTTATCAAATAACAGTGGTAATTTTCTGAGGAATGTTTTTCCCTTTTTTATTATTTTATTCTCTTAATATTCTCAGATTAAATTAGGAGTTTAAAGTTATACTTTTTCATAAGAAATAAAGGTTGGAACGTTATGATAATTTGTTCCTAATTTTGAATCCGCATACAAACTTAAACATTAGAGAACAAGAAGCTGCCATACATTATACAGTATAAGATAAGATAAGATAAGATAAGAAAACCTTTATTAGTCTCGCAATGGAGAAATTCCCAATTCACAGCAGCAAAGGTATAAAAGGAAGAACAACAACAAAATATTGGAGCTGCTGGAAAGGCAGCCACTCACGCAGCGCCATTTTGAAGTCAAAATAACAAAAACAACACAACACAACACATAGGACACAAGACAGTCGTGCAATCTCCACCACTTTTCTACATACACTTTGTTGTCTGAATTTTCTACATACACTTTGTTGTCTGAAGCAGTTATAGATAGTAATGGAAACAAATAGTTGTTTAAAACTTAATATTCATAAAAGTGCTACTTTTGATACAACAATACAGTTGAAAATGAAAACTTGTCATTATATTTTTATTTTATTCCCATAGGATAAGACTATTATCCTCATAA
>CAAKHF010011309.1:0-12138 GCA_901007745.1 Hippocampus kuda
CTGAGACGAATGCCAAAGAATAAAAAAGATTTTTAAGAAGAGTTCTAAATATGGGCAGCGAGGGGGCTTGCCGAACGTTCAGTCGGAGGTTATTCCAAAGAGTGGGAACAGCAACGGAAACGGCTCGATCCCCTTCTTGGTATCTCTAATAGTGTCTGCTCCATAGACCTGAGGCATCGGGCAGGCGCCTAGGAGCTCAGACAGGTAAAGTGGGGCGAGGCCAGTTCAAGATTTGAAAACAAATAATCGGAATTTAAAAGAACACTAAAATTCATAGGGAGCCAGTAAAGGGATGCCAGAGTAGGAGCTATGTTCTCCCTCTTATGAGTACCAGCCAATAGGTGAGCAGCAGCATTCTCGACCAACTGCAGACGCTTAATGAAGAATTGGCTGACTCCAAAGTAAAGTGCATTACAGCCGGATGTGACGAAGGCACGAATGACTGTTTCAAAGTGCTCTTGAGAAAGGAGAGGCTTTACATTAGCCAACAGCACCAATTTTCCAGTGCAATTTAAAATCACTGTCCAATTTGATACCCAAGTTCGAGATTGTTGACTTTGGGGGCCCAAGTCCGCAGGATGGGATGAACAAGGGCCACTGGGACCAAGCACCATCACTTCTGTCATCCTTTCATTGAAATTCAGGAAATTTAGTGCCATCCAGGTTTTGATTTCCTACACACAGAATAAAAGAGGCCTCAATGAGAAAGCGTCTTTTTCCCTCAGCGGGACATAGATTTGACAGTCATCCACATAGCAGTGGAGGGAAGTATCATGTTTCCTTAAGATGAACCCAATGGGAGTGTCATGTCCCGTATTGGCCAGCAGGGGGCGGGCGTTTCATTTCTGCTGCCTACTCACCTGCTGCCTATTTGTCATTGATTACACCTGCTATATCTAGCGCTCCTGCTGTCTCCTCTTTGCCGGAGTATTGCATGCCGTGCCACTGTCATTGCCCATGCCCGTTTACCTTACTCGTATACCGATCGTTGTTGTTACGCTTTCGTCATCCCCTGGGGATTATTTGAAACAACATTTCGGACTTAGTAAATTATCTTATCTACTCCTTGCCGTTTTTGCAAGCGCTTTGTTTTTCGTATTTCCTTATTTCCTGGTTCTTGTTTTGGCCAGCGCTTTCTGTTTTCCTTTAGACGGAGTTTTTTCGTTCGTAATAAATATTATTTCAAACGAAGGCCTTGTCAGTGTCCGATACTTCGAGATCCACTTACTCTCGTTCATTCCGTTGCGTACGAAGCAGTTCTTCTTCCCTGCCTTTGTGCGCAACGTTACAGGGAGCAGATACAGTGAGAACAGCAGAGGCCCCAGAATTGAGCCCTGTGGAACAATACACAGCAGTGGGGCAGTTCGTGAATCGGAACAACTAAGGCTAACACAATGGTTCTGTCAGCTAAATCGGCCCTGAACCACTCAAGGGCTCTACTTTTAATGCCCACCAGGTGCTGCAAATGAGCCAACATAATACTGTGAGCCACTGTATCAAATGCTGCAGTTAAATCCAATAAAACCAGACACACATAGTCTCCAGTGTCATTTGCCAGCAGGCTGTCATTAAAAACTTGTAACAGGGCTGATTCTGTGCTATGTATCATTTTGAAACCTGACTGGAAGACCTTCAAGACGTTATGTTTATCCAACAATTACTTTAACTGCATGGGCACTACTTTTTCCAGAATTTATGAAATGAGAGGCAGCTTGGAAATGGACCTAGAATTTGAGAGTACATCTTGCTCAAGGACAGGTTTCTTGAGCAAGGGTTGCACCAAAGCATGTTTAAACTGTTGGGGAACTATACCAGAAGACAGACTGCTGTTGATAATGGCCAAGACCGATGTACCAATACTCAGGACAACCTCCTTAAAGAAATGCGGAGGAGGGAGTCACAAGGGGAGCCAGATGGCTTAGTCTGGCAAACCACATCCACTAAACATGTCAAAGAATCGGCTTCAAAAGATCGTACCGCAGATGAACACGAAACATGAACAGAGGGGTCAAATTTGAAACAAGAGTCTGAGCTGTTGAAACCTTATCAATGAAAAACTAAAGGAATTAGGTGTCCTACCGAGACAGTGAAGAGCCTGAGCAAATAGCCTGAGGGGGTTTAAGTATAGACTCAATAATTTGAAATAGTCACGTGGGTTTTGATGGTGAGCCTGAATTAGGTTTGAGAAATGTTTTTTTTTTTGCCCCCTTATCTGTGATCTGTTAGCTATGCCAGCAGTCTTTCCAGACTTGATAAGAGATTTTTCCCCTTATGTTTGGCTTTATGGCACTCCTGCTGAGCTGCATGAGTTCTGTCGTGAAACCAAGGGTCACTACACAAACGGCTCTATTTCTGACGCATGGTGCATCATAAGTCTGCGCAGAGGCAGGTTAGACCAGCTGATGGTAATTTTGCAGGTGCACGCAACCGAGTGCATTTGTAGAAGGTCAATTTGCGCCATTGCGGTGTGAACACAGCTGACTTCCTTTGTTGCCAATTGAAGCAGCTCCTCTCATTCTCTTTCGATGTGGTGCATTCACATCTTGCATGGAGATGTCTCTGTGTAGAAAAGGAAGCAGTGATCCAAGCATTGTCACTGCTGTTTGCCAGTGTGGCAACAGAAAATGTAAAACGCTATCCTCATTCACGACAGAATGAGCTGTTTGTGACGTAAATGTGAGCTGACCTTATTGTATGTTAATTGTCTTACCGAGACAGTTCAGCGCAAAACTGCGCACCAGTAGACTAGCGACAAGTTTTACCAGTGAAGTACTGCATGTTAACTGGTAGAATTATGTTTGTGTAGTAGGTACAAGTAGCATTTAATTGTCAACTAATGCGCAATAGTAGCATGTAATTGAACTACTAGTATGGGACTGTTCTCAAAGTTTAAGGTTCATGCACTAGTAAGCTCCTTGTCCTCACTAGTAGAATGACTGCGTCTTAATTGTAATGTTTTACTATAATTCTCCATAATTTACATGGCAATAGTCTGGAAATTGAATAGTCACTACCGTCATGTTTATGGAGTGTGTTTGAAATGCATGTTTGCTGACTTGGTGCGCAATTACAGTAAATAGCGATGACAATGCGTGCATAAAACATAGCAGCGTAAAACATCACTCTTTTTCGACCACAATATTAACGCTGAAGGACATTATCTGCTTATTTTTTACTCGTTTATCTCACTTGGCTTTTATTCCTCACCATTAATGCAGCTTGTTGCATGCTTTGCTTGCATTGATCGACAGGTCCAGGCGATTACACTTCATCTAAAAGCAATTCATCACACAGTGGTAGAGTCAGCTCCGATTGTTTTGTACAAGGTTCCCCAACCTTTTACTGTATGTACCGAGGACCGGTTTCACTAATCGCAATATTGTGACACACCGGCATCGAAACAATTTTTAACCCATGATTAAAACTACAACTCATCATTATGCTCAATGTAGTTGTTCTAACTTGTTGGACCCCCGCACTCGTTTCTCGTCAAAGAGCTGGTCCCATGTTGGGGTAATCAGAGACAATGACACCTTAAGTGTGGAACTTATACCCACACTACCCTGTAATTTGGTTTTGCTTTGGTCACAGTAACTGCTGAAAATTCTGCTTCACAAAGATTGTTGGAAATGGAAAGAAAAGTAGTCAGTGCTTTTTTTGGGCAGCTTTTTAAGAATCATGGCCTCAATTGCGAGCCTCTCGCCGCATTATTTTGCAGAATGGGCCTGGTGTGTGAAAATCAGCAGTAGCGCTAAACCTGTATTTGAAGTAGGATTATCTATATTGTATTTTCCTTGCAGCTTTCTCTCTCATCATTGGCCTTTCCCCACTTCCAAAGCTCTACAAAGACACTTCTTTTCCATTAATTTGACTTACTTCCACATATTTGACTTACTTTTTTTTTTTTTTCTACGTATTACTTTTTTCATTCAGACAAGTGATTTCACATGTATGGAGGCATAGGCAAATACTCCACGTTCAAAAAACAAAACAAAAAAAACCCATGAAAAGATATTTGAGACATTGATCAATAGAATATTTTTTTGTTCCATCTCTCTGTACGTCCGAGTGTCCAAAATGTCTGGACTGGTACCAGTTTACTGCCACATGGTTTTGGAATCGCTGGTTTTGTGTTCTGCAGAAATCCTGACCACAATGAGAGGTGGATTTGTTAAATTCCATGGTGGGGCTAGAGAAGCATTTTCACCTTTTTTTCTATCCTTATCTTCCTCTGCAACCACAAACTTATGTGCTCTATGGGATGCTTTAGTGGCTGTGTGGAGAATACCAATTGGCTTCTCCATTCACATGTGTTATCACCTGGCATGCTCAGTTGATGTTGCTGCATGTGTGCCTAAACCAGTGTTTTTCAATTATTTTGTGTCATGCCCCCAACCCGGAAGAAGAAAACATCTCGCGCCCCCCCCCTCCCCGCACGACTATAAATAGTATCATTTGTCTATAAAATTTTTAGAAGTACACCTCTGCATAACACTGTATTCTTATTAACATATAAGAGAATAAAAAAGAAATAAATATGGACCAACTTACAACAAAGAATAGTTTTCTTAATTGTAACAGAAAAGATTTAAAGTGCATCTGAAATTCAAAAATAAAATTAAATCCTTAATTAAACTGTAAACATTTTTGACTAACCATGTCAAACCATACGATACTGAAAACTAAATTACATAAAGTCAATAAATAATAATGCATTCAAACTGATCACCAATATTAAATCAGGAGCACAATATAAAAATAAAAACTTACCCCGCAAAACAAAAGTACATAAAATAATTTGTGCAGATTTTTTTTTTTAAATCAAAGATGATGTCTGGATTAATGGCTACAATGAGCACGTTTTGCAATGCATGGCTTTTCGAAGCGAGGTTTGAAGCTGGACACAACAACTCTCGGCTCCTGCTCAATGTGTAGCCGGGATCTGTATTTTAGTTTGCTGAAGTAGCAGTTACAAAGCGGCATGATTGTTGGCAATATTCAGCACGTTTTCGCTGAAAAAACTCAAGCGTCTTATCAGTGTAATTGGGGTGCAATGTCTTTAAGTGACGCCTTCATTTATTTGGCTTTATGCTGTCCGCTGTCAACATTTTTAAACACGGTAAGCACACCGATCTTTCCGTGTGATCATTCCGTGATGCATGTGAATCCATGTAGTACATATTCGTCCGACCACTTTGTTTTTTTTTTGCTATTTACTAACATCTTGAATTTTAAAACCTTATACAGTAATTAACATAATCAACATTCCCTTCTGAGAGAAGTTAAGAGGCTTGTGTTAGTGGCGTAGACTAGTACAGGCTTTAGTCACTCGGAGATACTTCTGCTGACAGTGGTACCTGTGGTTTTTAAAACGGAGAAAAACATGGTGATAAGTAGCGCTACGATGTTCATCTTGTCTTCTTATTAGTTGAAATAGGTTTCAGGTTTCTTTTTTTTTTTTTTGGTAAAGACAATAAAAAACCTCCTTCCGAGCTGACAGCTTTGGCTGTCACTTCAGCCTTCATCTGAGCTGTCGCTGCTTCCCTGTGACGTGTTGAAGAAATATGCACAACAAGGTTTATTAGAAAACTTATTTTTGGGAATCCATATAGATGACAAACCACGTTCTGTATGCAAGTGAAAATTTATATAATGAACTGGAGCCTATCCCAGCTGATTTTGGGCAAGAGACTGTGTACCTTGGACTGGTCGCCTGTCAATGAGAGAGCATATATAACAAACAACCATTCACACTCATATTCACACAATTGGAAAATATGGAGTCTTCAATTCACCTAACATGCATGTTTTGGAATGACAAAAAGTATTGAAAATTGATGGATAACACTTTATTGTATGAGGAGATCTGCCTTACATTAGAAGTTGTGTAATGGAAAACATTCAACAAAATTTTTCCTGAGGTGTATTCGACTCTGTAGTACAAATCTATTGTATGCTGAATTCTCTGTTTGTGTGTAGGAAATAATTATTTGCTTGGCTGCTCGTCCAGCTTTAATCCATTCAGTGCTCACTGGGTGAAGGAGAGGGGCAAGCAACATGCATCTTGCCGCCATGTGCAGATCTAAGCATTGAAGCAGATACACGATTCTTGTTTGCATTTGTTATGATTGTACGTAATGTGAAATGCGCTCGGGAGCATTGGCCAAGGCCTTGGAAAAAAAAAAAAAACGATCCTTGGTGTCTTACAATTTTTTCATTCGTCTGAAAGCATCAACATTCTTTGTGGTCCAGTATTGATTGAGTTGGAATTTTTAAATAGTTCAATGCTCTTGGCTATGTTGAATTACATAACTGGTCCACTCCAGAATAGTTTGGAAAACAGGTCATTTTTTTTCTTTCTGCATTTAACCTTAAGCCCCGCTTGTAAAGGAGTAAAACAGCACATCAGAGTCACTTAGTCCTCAATATTTCACACAGGATGTCTCTGGGATTGTGTGCACCTGTGGAGAGACGTGTATTCCTTTTCCAAGTGGTGGTCCACTGGCTCCATTACCAGTTGTGATAAATCAGTGCACTCTTGTCCCAGTTAATGGGACACAATCAGTAACGTGAGCAGCTCATCAGCAACCACAGCGTGATGGCCCCAGTGTGTGGGCCTCGGAAAACATATGATGATCAATGTGAATGCAGGGATAATCTAAAAGATTCTCTCAGATGTGATACTGAACACTTTGTGCATTGATTTGAAGGGCTCGATGAGTAAAACTGTCTCAAAGTACACAAAATCGGTGTACCATTACAACTGTGGGGAATGGTTGGAGCGGTGAAGACAGGAGTAGAAAAATCCTTTTACTTTGCTTTTTTTTTCGAAAGGAATTATACATCGCTCTGTTTGTTAAGCATATCTTTAAAAATGATAATTTATCCTGAGTACTGCAAATCACAATTAAACAACGAGTGCATGTCTGTAACATACTTATTTTTGAAAATGTGTCGATGTGTGAGCCATTTATTTAAATGTTTGCCCCATTGTTACATATAGCAGTAGAGCTTATATGGGGACTAATGCTTGACAAGTGCGGCACATTTCAAGGGAATGAAAGTGGCCACTTTGATTGGCCATGATTGAAGTTGGCTTTGACCACTCCCACAGGGGCGGAGTCCTCCCTCTCGCAGGTCTGCCAACCTCAAAAATCGGGTCTAGCTTGCTTCTGTGCAAGGGTCACGAAATTAGAGCCTTCTGTGCTTGAGCATAAGCACCTGTTTACTAGTGACATTATTACACTTGACAATCAAGTATGTTACACATTTTGTTTGAAATAATGGCTGTATTGTGAGGTTTTACAGCCAAACAGACAATTTCTCTGAAAATCTGAAAAAAAAAATTCTGAGGTTGACCGAGATCCTTGAATTGTGTTCGACTTCAGTTAATGGCGTTCATCAGTTTACAAATGATGGACTTCCTGTACTTGGAGGGTGGCATGACCTGATCTGGACATATGTCAGAATACTTAAGTTTATCACTATGAGCGTACCCTTTGTAACTGCGAAATTGCGGGACCGCCGCTGAGGACCTCCTATAATTAAAATAAATTATGTCAAGGTTCCTGTTTTTGTTTTCCCTCTTGCTCTTAAGCAGAGTTATGTATTAACTTTGAGTTTAAACACAAGATCCTTGGCGCCAGCACAAGTGGCTGCCTTGGTTCTGCGGTCCCTTGTACAGTATAGTCTTTGTTTTTGTCATTTTCATTCGTTTTTGGCGAACCTATGCCTCTTATTGACCCGAGAGGAGACTTGCTAAGCATTAGGGCATTTGTGTCAAAGTCCGACCACTTTAAAGCACCAGACACTTTAAAGCCTTTCTGTATAATTGCACACCTAAAGTTGCACTACAATTACTGCTACTGGTCACTTAAAAATTGTTGCAATGATTATCTCCACAACTGTCATTGTATTGTATTGCATCACTGATCACTTGATCTCTGATCGGCGGTTCTGCACTTTGTCGCACAGCTGTTATTGGGTAGTGCTAATGCAATATGGTTCCCCCTTGCATTATGGAAAGTCTTTTGATACTTGTGTCCTGTCTTTATTGCAAGACGAGTGTAGCCTATACTACCAGATATGTCGGTTTGTGCTTGCGTGTTCGTTCAAGAATACAACTCCTGGAAAGAGTAGAGGTTCTTTATTTCAGCATTGTGGTCCTTCTCTAAGAAGGGAGGCAATTTGTGAAAACTCACTTGTCTCAACAACTGTGCATGCTCTCTATATGCTCTGTGGGCAGGCATTGCTAGTCAAACAGGCAAATGCGATTGGCTCTTATCATTACACCGAAGACAAATTCCTTGTGTGTTCTACATAACTGGCCAATAAAGATGATTCTGACAAAATAAGCCTGGTCTTGCCCCCGTCACCAATATCTTATCGTACATCACACAAGTAGATGACATGAATGCATCCAGTCATTTTCTATACCGCGTGTCTCTTTACGCTCACAGGTGAGTTGGAGCCTATCCCAGCTGATTTTTGGCACTTTGGTACCCATGAACTGGTCAGCAGCTAATTGCAGGGGACACAAACCATTCAAACCTACAGGCAATTTAGACTCCTAACTGACCATAGACTAATAATTTTTGAGTCTTTGGTGAGTGAGGCCACCACTGACCAATATGGGGCCCCGTGCAAAATTTCATTTGTGGGCTGCCCAATGGCCATTTATTTATTTTTTTTGTCAATGGGGGAAGAGGGCTTGTCACGCATGATGTGTGAAGCTCGCTCAATCCATGATGTCACAGTGCATCGTCTTTGCACATCATGATAATGGCTTTGTGGTGCAGCTCAATGACGTAAAACTGAACTTAACCTGTCAGCAGAAAAAACTGCAGCTTCTTGAAAAACAGCAGTAAAAAAAACAAAACAAAAAAAAAAAACCCCGGCTTTATCTTCAAGTTCTTCTCTCACATGTTGATTGTAAATCTTCAGGTAATAATTACTGGTTCCAAATTCAGTGCATAATGACTCACAGTAGGCCGAAGACCTCCACCAAGGCCAAGCAATCCAAATTTGAATCTATCACGTGCCACCTTAAGATGCTCAATTTTCTTTTTCATTAGCATTCATGCATTATTCACAGGAAAATTATGCTGAAGGTAAAAAGTACAAGATTGCCATATAAAACTGTAGAAAACACAAGATCAGCACCTTAAGCTACAGTATAGCTGCACCAAAATTGCAATCAATTTCATGCGTTCTTTTTTGGCACATGCACCTCCCTTTTACAAAGTTTTGTTGAAATCGTCAGCGGTGGGCACATCAATTCAACAGTCGGCATGCCGTTGTTTTTCAGGCCAGCCCATGCGGGCCCAGTTCATCTCTCATCAACGACAGACATTCGGTGTCAAGAGCGTACCTACTACCGTCACAAAGAGCCGTCGGACGAGGCAGTCAGACGCCCAGCTGTGCGGCATCTTTAGGGTGGTGCACTTACGTAGTAACTATTTTTTTGCAATTATATATATTTTTTTGTTATTAAACTTTTTTATTGATTTTTTTTAAACAGTTAGAAAAAGGAAAAACATGGTCACATGTTCAAGTACATACAACCACATCAGTTTCGGGCATCAAACTAGTACATACATCACATAGACATCCCTACGAAACGAGTTACAGTTACTGCCCTCCCACATATACAATGTCCCGAACACTGTGCCATATGCATAGAAAAGTAAAGAAAGAAAAATAAAATAAAATGATAATAAACAAAAATAAACCAACTTTAGTGGAATGGGGCCAATAGGGTAACTCAACTATCTATTCAAGCAGTTCCTTAGGTTTCCGTAAATTTTATCCAGGTATCCCATAATGTCTCAAATTTCTCTCGTTCGCCTCGAAGAATAAATGTCAGTTTCTCCATCTCAAAAATTTCCCCAACCACCTTAGTCCAGTCTTTGACTGTTGGGGGATCTTTTGTCAGCCATCTTCTTGTGATCGCTTTTTTGCTTGCTAACAATAAGATGTTGTAGGTATATTTCTGGGCAAAGTTAATAGTAAAGTCAGGTTCCAGTCCCAAGTACAGGGCTTCAAGGTCGGAGGGACCACTGTTCCCATAATCCTACCCATAGTCATCCTTGTCTCTTCCCAGTATTTGGAGATGACCGGGCATTCCCAAAACACATGAAAATGTGAGGCTTTGCTATTACCGCAGGATCTCCAACAGGCTGTACTCATTCCTTGTGAAGTCCCTTGGGCCGGAACTCTAAAAAACCTGACTACATTCTTCCATCCAAATTCCCTCCAAGAGAGAGCCGATGTACATTTCCATTGCCGTGCTAATGTTCCCTCCCATGCTTCCCATTGAATTGTAATGCCACCCTCCTTAGCCCACTTATTCTTTATATATGATGTATCTCCACCTTCTAATTCCTGCAACTCTTTGTAAATTTTTCGATATAGTACCCCGTCCAGGATCTGACCCGTAAGATAGTAAGAATATCTTGATTAAGCCGAAGCCACTTTGTTGGACCCATCCTGTGGGTAGAGTTCTCTCCAAGTAATGTCTAAGCTGCAAGAATCTATAGAAATCTTGATTACTCAATCCGAAATTGTTTCTAAGATCTTGGAATTGTCGCATCCCGCCCACCTCAAGGAGGTCCCTATATATCATTAACCCTTTTCCAACCCATTTTTTAAATCCTGTATCCATTCTGTTTGGTAAGAAATCTGAGTCATACCCAATCCATCTTAGAAGCAAATATGGGCTATTTTCTTTGTCTCGCTTCAATATTCCGTGCCACACCTTAATTGAGGTTCTTATCCAAGGGTTAACACTTTTAAGACAATCGATCAATCCAGGGTCCCCGATAATTGCTTGTAGTGGGATATCGCTAGATACCTGACATTCGATGTCTTTCCACTTCGCACGATAAGATGGATTACAGATATTGACCAAAATTTTTACCTGGGTTGCCCTATAATAGTTTATCATATTCGGTAGGGAGAGGCCTCCCTTGCTTTTTGCCAGTTGTAAAGTCTTGAATCTAATTCTTGGCCTCTTCCCTTGCCAAATAAATCGCGATATTACTTTGTCCAACTCTTGGAACATATCCTTGGGTAAGTCAATTGCTAGAGTTTGGAATAGATATAGTAGTCTGGGCAGCACATTCATTTTAATTGCTTCCACTCTTTGCAGTAATCCAAGGAATGGAACCAGGTTCCATCTGTTCAAGTCAGCCTTAATTTGGGCAAGGAGAGGGTAATAATTTGCAAGCATAATTGTATCTAAGTCTTTTGGAATATTCACGCCTAAGTACCTAATCGACTCTGAGTCCCAGTTCAGATTGAATTCATCTCTCATCACCTTGCTTGGAGAGTACTTAAACGACAATATCTGAGTTTTATGTATATTAAGTTTGTATCCCGAAAATCCTCCATACACCCTGATCGTTGAAAGCAATTCCGGGAAAGAGGTAGATGGTTTTCCCAGAAATATTAATATATCATCCGCAAATAGGGCTAACTTATGAATATCCTGTCCAACGGTTATCCCCTCGATCTCGTCTTTCTGCCTTATCCACTGACTTAGGGGCTCTATAAAGATGGCAAATAAGAGTGGGGAGATAGGGCAGCCCTGTCGGCATCCCCTTTCTAGGCCGAAAAAATCCGTCGATCCTCCATTTATCCTCACTTTTGCTATTGGCATATCATACATAGCCTGTATAGTTCTTATGAAATTGTCCTTGAATTTAAATCTCCGTAGTACCTTATATAAGTATGACCAGTTGACAGAGTCAAAGGCCTTTTCCGCATCCAATCCCAGCAAAACGGCTTCTAAATCATGTGCCTTTATGTGAGCAATTATGTGTAATGTTCTTCTGACGTTATCCATAGTCTGTCTTTGCCTAATAAAGCCGGTCTGATCTAAGTGTATGATATCTGGAAGTATCGATTCCAGACGTCTTGCTAAAATTGATGTAAAAAGTTTATAGTCTTGGTTCAAGATACTAATTGGACGGAAATTTGCGCAGTCTGTTTTGTCCTTCCCATCTTTTGGTATCAAAGCAATGATCGCCTCTCTCCAAGAGGGGGGGATGGTACCATTTGCTAGGACCCAATTGAACGTTCTCAGTAGTAGTGGGGATAAAATGTCACTGTAAGCTTTGTACCACTCGGAGGGGAATC